>JAPDSC010036130.1:223976-241192 GCA_026290005.1 Latrodectus geometricus
TTAAATGAAATCGTTTATTTAAAATACTATGTTTGCTTTACTTTATTTTCATTTAAAATAACTTTTTAATGAACATATTTTTTCCTTTGTTTTTCATAACAACACAAATATGTTCTGGTGGGTAATTACTCCTATATTAAATACTCCTATATAATCAATTTTCAACCCTTTAAATTTATAATTACGTTCTAGACACTATTTGTTTAAAGTTGTAAACTGTCAAAATGACTAGTCACAAAAAATTGTTTTTTCATTTCATAAATAATCATGGATAAATTCTAAACCTCCAAATTTTTTTATTAAGTATTCACGTTACTATTTTTAGTTTTTAGAATTGAATTTTGATACTTGTTGAATTATATATTTAAAAAACTGTAGATAAAATTGAAAATATCAAGACAATTATTGTGCTTTTATTTATAAATAGATTTAAAGTTTTTGCGATCAAGTCATCTGTTGAATGTGTGGAATTGAAAGTATTTACATTGAACAACCATTATATTTAAATGCTCCCAGTTTCACAATTAAAAAAAAATGTAATCAGATGGAAATAAAATTTTTACTATCTTTTGATATAAGCAATGTAAATTTTAATTTTGATTTATAAGTACTTATAATTTGTAGTCCCACACTTTTCTTTGCTTGGAACTTTTAAAAATTCTCTTATAATTTATGAATTAGTATGAAAGGGACAGTGTTAAATTTACTGGTTATGATAAAAAGACAAAATATAAACATTTGTTTTGTTGGAAAATAAAATATTATATTAATTACATATTTTATCAAGATTTCTCATTAAAAATTTACATGCATATTAGGTGCATGAATTGGAGAAAGCTAAACGAATTCTAGAAAACCAACTTGAAGAGCAAAAACACCAAATTGAAGAATTAGAGGATGAATTACAACTTACTGAAGATTCTAAACTACGACTAGAAGTGAATATGCAAGCCTTGAAGGCTCAACTTGAGAGAGATTTGCAAGCAAGAGATGAGCAAAATGAAGAAAAACGAAAATCTTTAATTAAGCAGGTAAGTTTGTAATATCTTTAAAATTTACTGTTTTTGACAATTATGTTTATAAGCATTTTTTTATATATATATTCAAAAACATTTGAATTTATTTACATCATATTTTATTGAATTAATGTTTTTCTGTTTTAAAATAAATACCTAAAGTCTGATTTAAAAATTATTTCATCTATAGGCCATTTGTTTTTTTAAAAAAATTAAATTTTGTTATGTACTGTCAATTTTTATTTAATGTTTAGTGTTCAGTGACTTATTTTTCCTAAAAGTATAAAATTATTTAGATATTAAAACTCCATTATAATTTTGATTAAGATTACAATATATGAATACCCATTAATATTTTTTGGTTTTTAATATGTGTGACTTAAGACTTAAACTGCATTTTAATCATGTAAGTCATACAGAAAATACAAAAATATTTAACCTTAATTGCATGGAGTTAAAGTTTCTTGTACGGTATTGTATAAACTTATAGAGATTTTGAATTAGAATTTAGGGCACATCTTCCCATTTGAGTAAATACACCTTGTTCTACTAACTATAGTTATCTGTTCTTATATATAAGTATAAAATTTTATTAGTTTCTTTTCAAACTTTTTCATTACAATAATTTTTAAAGTAAAAATGTTTTGAAGAAATTTATAAGAAAAATTGAAAGGAAAGAAATTAAAAAAATATATGGTATGGTGTTAAATTCTAATGAAATATAAAACTTTTTTATTTAAGAAAAATTGTTTGCCATCTAAACAAAACATCAGTGGGATAAGTTTTCAATAACATTTTTTCTTTTTCTTAACAAGTTTTCTTCTTATCTTTTACCTTTTATTGTTAAATGAAAAACTTTATATACTTGATGGTTATAATTAATTTACAATAAATTCCTTTACTTTCTTTACATTTTATTTTATTGGGAATACTGATTCAAATGTGTTGGAAAAAAAAATCTAGTTTTAAGTGTAAATGAATTGGTGAAATAAATGAAAAGCTGCATCAGTGATTACATAAAGTGAGAGAATACCTTGAAGTTTTGTATGACTATTAGAAGACTTCAACAAAGAGCCCATTTGTTGACCTGCATATGTTGAGACGATAGATGTTTTGAATCTTTTCACTGTTCACAACATTTTTAATGCACCCCCCCCCCCAAAAAAAAGTAAATCGTAACTTCTTGGAGCTATAAGATTAGGCTAGCCCTCCTGATCCTCCTTCCTGGAAACCGAGTGTCAAGAGCAGCATGCACATGGTTACTTTTATGAAGTGGGGTGTCATGTTGTTGGAGAAAACACAAGTCCTTTTTCCACCTCAATATCATCCATTTGGTGAAAGATATACCCTGTCAACATGTCATAATAAATGTCTCCATTTCCTTCTGCAAGGACCAATCACATGATCTTCCATCAAACATCAAAACTGGGAGAGTCACATTGATGATGAATAACTTCATGTGGATGTTGGGCCCTCCAAATTCTGCAGTATGACGATTCTTGCTATAGAATAAATGGGAGAAAATATGGTTCTCTAACATATATATAGTAGTTGTGTAAATCCTTGTTATTGTTTCTTATATCTTATCTAGATTGCTTTTCACATGAGCCAAAAATAATTGCAAGTCTATGATAATTTTGGCAAATACTTTAGTCCGATTGATGAGAGATTCACTAAAAAGGACTACTGAAAATTTGGCCATTCATTTTCTCTTAATCACCTGAATATTGTTTTTAACTAGTAATTTCTTTTAAAATGGTAATTTATCATTTTATAAAAAAAAAAAATTAGACCTATCTTGAACATTTAAACAAATTTGGTATCTTATCTTCACAGCTTCCTGACCTCTGCAATTAAGCATTTAAATATTTTATGAAAATAAAGCTGCTAATCCAATGTTTTGTACTGTTTTTTGTCTGAAAAAGATTTTCTGTTTCCTTAAGGAATAATTTAATACTATTCAAGGTCTGTTTATTTCAAATCTGATATATGTCTAAAGAACATGAAATGTTAATAATCACCCTAACATAATAATAAAAATTTTGTTTTGTTTCTGATATCCCTGTCAATTTCATGTTTCCTATTAATGTAGTATACATCCTTTGCTTCTAAAAAACTGCTGTTTCAGATAAATTTTCTACTTGTTTTTATTTTTATTCATTTATTCTGGGATGATTTATGATGCTTAATATTGAAATAACCAGGAATTTATCTGAATTTATATAATATTTTCAAAATTTTTACTGATATTTTTGCTAATCATATAATTATTTAAAATTTTATTATTTTATTTAATTTAATACATTATGCATAAAAAAACTAAATTAATAATCAATTATTCAGTTTCCTTTCTAGTTAAATGTATACTATTTGGAAATCGTATAAATTAAAAACACATCTTTGACAAAATGTGTTACTAAATAAATATTTTATATGATACAATTAGTTAAACTGATGAAGTGTTATGTTTCACAACTTAAAGTGATTGATAATATAATTCTTTAGTTTATTATATTTCACTTTTAAAATTTTGCTCATAATTTCAGAAAGAAAAGTAATTATTATTTTATATTTAGACTCGTGATCTTGAAGCTGAGTTAGAAGATGAAAGGAAGCAGCGTTCTGCTGCTATTGCTGCTAGAAAAAAATTAGAAGGAGATTTTAAGGATATGGAACAGCAGTTGGAAATTGCAAATAAAGTTAAGGAAGATACTTTAAGACAGCTAAAAAAAATGCAGGTAAGTTTGAGTGTTAAACTATATAGAACAATTACTATTCTATAATCCTATTTTTTTTAATTTAGTTTGTAACATTATTTAATTAAAAAAATATCTCGTTTTTTTATGATGAATGTGCTTGGTATAATTGAATCAAACAATTTTTTAAACTTGAAAGATAATTTTTATCTTTGAGTAATCAATCTTAAAGTATCTACAAATTTCATTTAAATATAACATTTATATCATGTGAAGTCATACTTCACAATTATTTATAATTATGATTCTCAAAATCTAAACTTTAAAAAACAAGTCCTTTTTTAGCATTGTTTTGATCACTTTCTCAAGTAATTTAACTTTATCCAGTAAGTATCAATAATATTCTAAATTCTGTTTCTTTATTATGTTTATGTAAATTTGTCTTTGATATAAAAAGGATGTTTTAAATCATCATATATTTTCTAAGCTAGATAACTTTTATAGCTTTTAGTTTATTTATAGAAAATTAGTTGGCCTTAGCTTTTAATGGAAAACTTGCACCTTTGAAGGGAAAATTGCAATTCAGAAAATTAATACTTTTTATTTAGTTATTAAATGTTTACTATTTAGCTTTATTGAAAATGTTGATTTGTTTTGCAATATAGAAAGATTAGCTAAAAACAAATTGAATTTAACAATAAATGCTTGATAAGTTAAATCTAATTAGTTGTTAAATGCTTAAAAGTTCTTCTTTAGTTGAGTAGTTATTAAAATTGAAATTCATTCTCTTTTAACCTGCATTTTCTTTTGGTAGATTATTGAGAAAATGTTCACACAATCTTTGTGCAATCGACAAAAATAATTAATCAATAAATTTAATTTAAAAAAAGTAGTAAATGCCGTAGTCTTTAAAAAAAGTTACACTATGAGAATATAAAAAAGAGGATAAATGTAATGCTATAAAAAAATTCTTTGCTCCTATGCATTGAAAACAATTTTAAAATGTGGTAAAAGAACCATATGCTTCTCTGTTCTTAAAGCCAAATTTGCAGTGAGTAATGTTACAATGCTTACATTAATTATATTGTGTAGTAAGCAACAGAATTCAAATCAGCTTTAAATACAATTTAAATTGGTTACGTAATTATTATCAAAATTTTGAAATGAAACAATGTCTGTTCAAATTAGCCAGTAGTGAACACTAATAGAAGTTTCATTTTGTACTTCCATTTTCAATTAAACCCCATTATAAAATTGAACATACAAGTAAATTTTATTTATATAGAGTGAACATATTGACTTAATTTATTCTAAATTAATTTATAAAGTGAATAAATTCTTGCGATATTATGTTTCTTGCAACATTTCCCGTATCCAAGAAATAAATGAATTTATGAATACCTGGCAAATGTTGCATAGTACATTTTACACAATATCTATTCATTTTCATCGAAAATTTTGCCTGATGAAAATGCATTTGTACATTTAAAATAATAAATCAAAAATTATTTTATTTATTATCTCATGTGCTTGAAAATATTTCATACATACTTTAACATCATTATTAGGAGAAAGTTTATAATTTAATTTACTATGTGATTGAATGAATACTGGTTATAATTAAGAAAGAAAATTCTGCTCATTTAGCAAGAATGCAAGTTATGCATGCTTACAGGATTAATTTCAAATAAAAGTTTTATTGTTAATATGTTTCATGCATTGATATAAGAACTCTGAAAAAATTAAATGTTTGCTGATATGAAAAGGAAATTGCTTAAATTGTAAATCATTTTTCATATAAATGACTAAAATAAAAAAAAATAAAAAAAAGTGTATATTGCAATATTCTATGATGTGAAAATTTTGATGTTTACCTTTTTGAACTATAAAATGCACAAGTTCTTTTATTATTGTCTAATAAATCTGAAATTAATATGTTTTCAGATTGTTTCACAGCCTTACAGGAGGGAATCGTAGAATGATTTTGTGCAGTAATTAAAATTTGATTCATAGAATCATCAGTATACTTTCAAAATTGTATTAAGTACTATTTTGATTTATTAAATAGAGAATAGATTCTTTCTCTTTTAAATTGCTATCATATAGACAAAATTATTATTTCTTAATGGAATTAATTTTGCTATTCTTTCAAACTGAATCTTTCTAAGAACAAATTCCCTGTAAGCAGGTTCTCTAGAAACAAATATTTGGAAAATATAAAATTACATTTAAATGTGCATTTATATCACACCCAAAACATAACAGATATCAGTAGTGTTATAAATAGCAGAGGTATACTTAACATTGCTACCTTAGTAAAATGTATTTAGATAAATAAATTAATCTATAAATGCATTTTACTTAGGTAGCAAAATTAAGTATATCTATTAAAATGTATTTAGATAAATAAAAACAGTAAAAAGATTCATTATATGTAGAAAAGTCAGTTTAATGAAATTGATACTCTTGAAAAATCTGATAGATCTGCCAAAGAAACAATAGCAGGCAAATAAGCATTAATTCAAAGGTGTTATGGATCTTTAGAAAATCAATAATATTGATTTATTAAAATATCTGTTGAATATAATTTAAAGGTATTAGAATTTATACATATATATATTATGGTTTGAATAGCTTAATAAAGTTTGTGAAAGGTAGCAAAATAAGAAAATATACCTTTTTATTAAAACAGTAATAATCTGGGAAAAGAAGTTATTCAAGATTTGTAAGTTGTATATTGCATTAATTATATTTTTCTTTTCTGTCGTTTCAATTTTATAAGTATTTTGGTTTTAATGAAATTTTTATCCATCATTAAGGTTCACAATAAATTCAAGCAATGTTAAGAAAAAAAATTATTGCTTGCATAAAATTATTTCTATTGTAGTTTGAGATTCACTAAATGCTTTTAAAATCATCTCAATTATTAAATCTTATTTAAATCAATATTTATGTTAGTTTTCACACGTATCTATTGCTTTTATCATTTGAAAATATAATATTTACATAATTACAGATGTATTTGTGAACAAACATATAAAGTTACTCTGAAAGTGATTACTGAAACTAGATAGAAAATAAAAAGGAAAAATTACAATATAAAGAAATTTTCAATAATAAAATATTAAGGAAATATTTCAAAATTTAAGAAAATAAAAGTTATATAAAAATTCAATATAATAATGTTACTAGTATTTAAAATCATGTATGTTTTTTCCAATTATAATTTTTTTTCCTTTAGACTCAGATGAAAGATTACCAACGAGAGGTAGAAGAATCTCGTTTGGCTCGAGAAGAACTTGCAACTCAAACTAAAGAAATAGAAAAAAAACAAAAGGCTTTAGAAGCTGAAGTTATTCAACTACAAGAAGATTTAGCTAGTTCAGAAAGAGCTAGGAAAAGTGCTGAAGCTGAACGAGATGAGTTGCATGAAGAAATCAACAGTAATGCATCTAAAGGGTAAAAATGAGTAGTTTTTTAGAGAAAAAAATATTGTAAATATTTTTAAAACAATATTTTTATGTTACTGTATTACATGCGTAAAATGTTAAAGAATTATCTGATATATTGCAATAGTATTGATTCCATTTTCCATTATTTTTATTAAAAGCAGTTTGTCTTCCTGTGTTGCAATTAATTAGTTTAGAAAATATAGGTATTCATTATTTGAAAAGAATATATTAATTAAATATTAAATTGTTAATTTTTAACAAATTGATAAATGAAATAAATTTAAGAACAATTTGGAAATTTTATTTATTTCTTTATTTGCTAATTGAACTTTTTTTTATGTGAGATTATTTTAATGCAGACTAGAACACTGAAAAATGCTTTAACAAGTTAAATTTTTAAAAATATAAAAAAGTAGCACTCCAGGAAAGATTTATCTGAATGTGACAAGAATGTGTTATGTAGATTCATAGCAAAACAAAGTATTGCAATTTAAAAATAATGGATTATTTACTTAAAAGCTTCACAGTTTGTGTGAATCAATAACCCATTTGTCCTCCTCTTGACTTGTGCAAACACATATACATGCAGTTATTTAATGTAGAATTGATTGATAGAGGTTTAAATGTTCTTTTTAAAAATACCATACCAAATTCTGTCTAATTATCACATTAGACACCAACAAAATCCTGAACTGGTTATAGAGTTTTGCCCGTGCTTAGTAGAGAAGAAATTCAATTATTTTCCAAATTAATGTTGTGTAAACATAAAGACAAGATGTAGAAACTATCTCCCTGTGATGATGAGCATTATCTTGCTGATATGCAAGTCCAGGATGTTGTGATATGAAGAACACCTTAATAGGAAGTGAAATGTAATTTACCTTTTGCTATATTGCAGAAATACTGTAGTTGAAAACTATTATGGTCCTGTTATGAAATGAAATGGCACCTTTGACTATTCCTAATTTATCTTTTTTATTGTGCATTGATTACAATTATTAATCTGACTTCAAAAATGCAGAATATCACTCAAACATTTTTGGTGAAACAGATGCACTTGTAAAAATATTCAAATATTTGCAATGAAAAATAATTTGCCAAATAAAATTAGTTTTTCCAAATAAAGTCTCTGTTATAAAGCCTGATCTAAGCTTTCTTCTCTTTGAAATTAAATGAATATGAAAACATTTTCCTACTGAGAAAAGAAACCCATAAAAATTATTTTGTTAAAATCTTCTAATTACCTTGGATGTATAGAATTTTCAAAAATGAATTTTTGTAATTAAAAATGAGGTTAATAAACAATATATTTCAGTTGTGAAGAAGATATTTCAGTCAGTTGTTAAGAAGTACAATCTATCATCTAGCTCACTAAAGTAAAAATCAGTTAAATTGGTTTTTAAATGCAATTAATATAACTGCATGAAGAAGTAGGTCTAAGGTTTGGTAGGTTTGTAGCCACTGGGCCATTTACCTTGATTTTGTAATGAAATTGATTGGAGCCTAAAATTAATCTGCATAACAAATAGACAGTTCTAGCACACACAAATAAATTTTATACAATAATTTTAACTCAAGGAATAGTAAGTACTCCCAAGGGATTGTACAATACATGGCAATGAATATTTGTAATAAAAAATTAGAAAGATTCAATTTCTTGATTTATATATTTAAACGAAAAGAATAATTTACAGAAACAAAATATTTATACGAATACAATTATTTACATATAAACATTAAGAAAACAAAATTCTTGATTAATACAGTTATATATGATAAAATAATCAAATTTATTTAGTTGTTTGTTTGAGATTTTCTTAATAAATTTTATTAATTATACACATATAAATTATATATGTCAAATAAAAAACATATATATACACATATATAACAACATTTTTTTATATAAATATATATAGAAGTTAAGAGGGAGAAATAACTATCTACAAAGTGTGTGATTAAGAAAAAAATTGACAGTAGTAAAAGGAATGTAATAAGTGAGGGACTAAGACATAACTGCATGACTGATAAAAGAAATTTATTTAATTTAGTTTTCAAGGATTTTGTAAAGCATCTATATTTATAGTTATCAAAGTAAAGAAAACATGTATGAATAAAAATGACATTTTTTAATGTGTTTTGTAAGCATTAAAATGAATAACTATCAGTTTTTTATATAATTAATGGAGGAAAAAAAGGAGTTGTGTAAAGAACCGATGGGTATTGAAGCATGTTCTAATGTCTAAAAGGCAAACTATTTGGCAAAAGTAATTGCAAAACTCAGTTAGCATCTGGATCCTCCAATGTAGTTGATTGCACTTTCAAAACATTTAGGGCAGAGCAGCAATTCCCTGACCACTTGTCACAAATATCTATGTCAAGCGTGATCTCTAGTAGTCACGCTGACAAAATAATTGATTGGTAAGAGGAAGAAAGTAATATAGTCTGATGAATTGGCTTTCACTTTTCCCTAGAACAGAATGGGTGTACATTTGGAGTACTCGTGTACTAGCTTATGATTGTAATTGATTCTTCCAGCTGTCAAGCATGGAGATAGATCTGTCATGATTTTCTACTGAACCAATTATAATCCTGAAAAGTAGGGTTTTTAGGGAAATTTATAGATATATCTTAGCTGACCAGGCCCATTTTGTGATGAAAACTTTGTTTCCTTATATTTTTTACAAGGAGAAACACACATTTCTACTTTTTACTGAATTAAATTAATAATATTTTTAAAAAAAGTTTAATGTTCAATTTAGAACATATAAGCAAATACCAATATAAAGTTTAATAAATATTGATTATATAAAAATATAAAATTTGTAATATAGAAAAGTAATTTAGAATATTTACTAATGTATGTTCAATGGTTAATTTAAAAATAGTCCTGGTTGTTTGATGTTTTTAATTTGGTACTAATTATAATTAAGTTTAAGAATGCTGTCAAAAGATAAAAAAAAATTTTTACAGTTTTGTTTGTTTATTTTTATTTATTTTATATATTTTTTATTTTAATATTTGTCTTTTACCAAAAGACAATTTTTACAATAAATAACATTTATTACTGACAACACAAGCTATATAGTAACAAAGAAATTAAGAAGGACTAAAACAATGTGTCTTCTTAGTATAAGATTAAGAGAGTAAGTGTTTTGTGTTCAGTTCAAATATCACTTAGAGAATGTATAAATGACACATACAAAATACGCTGATTGGGTTGGGTACCTTTTATAAATTTAATATTATTGGCATTAAAATTTGATAGACATGTTTTTAATTTCACTTCCCAATTTTAAGTTTTACTACAAATTCAAGTGTTTTGTGAAGGGTCAAGTGTTTCTGTGAAAAGATGTGATGAGTCACCACAACAGCATAGCTGTATAATACAAGATTAATTACACTAATATTAACAACTAATTTAATTTTTTTCAATTTTTATTACTTTTACACTTTCAATTAATTATTTTTTTGGTAATAAATTCTTTTAAAAGCAAGTTTTGTTATTTCATTTACTAATTTTATTTTGAGTAAAAGACAATTAGTATATAAAATTGTAATTTAATATTTTAGAATTTTAATTTAAAAATTTTAACACCTCCATCCAAAATAATCTTTAATATATTATAAATCCAAACAAGTAGAATAAATTAATAATTACAGTTTGGTTATATTTACAACTATCCAATTTTATTCAGTCACTTTCTACAACATTTTGACAGATTGTTTCACATTAAAAATTAATGTTTCTTTTTCTAAAATTACACTTCTTGTTTTAAAGCATATGAATATTCAATTACATCATAGTAAAATGATGCTTAGTTTATAAACTACTTCGGTTATTGTAAAATAAAAATTAGTTTTGCTGATTTTTGATCATTTGTAAAAAAATATTTATTCTTTAATATCTTAATTCCCCATCATTTTTTTTATCTAAATATTTCATTTGTACAACCATCTTGTTAAGTTTATTATTTTAATTGCTTGTATATTTTTAATTGCTTGTATATTGTCCGGTTTCTCTTCAGATCACTTTTGATTGATGAAAAACGAAGATTAGAAGCAAGAATTCAACAGCTGGAAGAAGAAATGGAAGAAGAGCAAGGAAATTCTGAGGCATTAGTAGAAAAGGGAAGAAAATCTCAAGCTCAGGTATAATTTATATATATATATATATATATATATTCAGTTTTATTTTCATTATCAAATTAAATATTAGTGACCTAGATATTGCTTTTATGCTAATATTTGAAACAAATTATTTTAATTTCAGATAATTTGATGAATGAAATAAAATTATTTAAAAAAAATTTAAATATTTATTATAGTTGCATGTTTATATATTAGTTTTTTCATATATTGTTTTCATAAAAATTTGAATTGTTTGTTTTTAAAATATCATGTTTTGTGATTATTTTATTTAATTTTTAATGATGGATCTTTTACTTATATTAATATGTACACTCATTTGAATGTCAGCTAACTGTATATTTAAGTATTTTTAAATTTAAAAAATATAGCATTTACATATATAAATTTATTTGCTAGCCAAATAATTGTTTCTCTAATAATTCAATGAAAAGAGTCTAGGTAATACATTAATAGCTAAGTTCATCCAATTTTAAACATGGCCATTGCATTAAATTGTATTATATGATTATTAAACTTCAAAATCGTGAACTTTTTATATTAAAAAACAAAAATCAACTATTAATAACTGCTTAATTAACATATATTTTATTATTTACTTTATTTGATTATATTTACATTATTTACAAATATCTCTTATGGTTTCCAAGAATAAAAGATTTTATTCTTGGAAATCATTGGGTTTTTATAATAAAATATAAATTATAAAACCCCTCTAGGTAATTAAATATGTTTTTTAGGAATATATGGACATTGTAATACTATATTTAAATGATAATTTCTTTTATAGATAATATGTAAAGATGTAACTTTTATTTTATGTAAAATAAATAAAATTTACACGTGAAAATGTCCTAGAATTAAACTTTGATCCTTTGATCAGATATTTAATTATAACAGATTTATACATAATTATTATAACAAAGCCTTTCATTATTACAACATTAATAAATTTAGCTTGTACACTAATAACAAAATTATTTGTTGTTTTATCTTTTTTAGTTCTAATGACAAATAAATTTTTTAAACTGATAATTAAAATAAACACTAGCTGTCTCTTATTTTATAATTAATAAAATATTCAATAAAATTTTAATATTTTATGTGAAATTTCAATATTTCTGTTTATTTTATTTTAGATTGAACAATTAGCAGCTGAATTAGCAAATGAAAAAACAACTACTCAAATGTTAGAGAATAGCAGAATTCATTTAGAACGTCAAGTAAGTATATGGATCAATTAATATTAGTCCAAACATATGTTCCTCTTTTTTTTAAATATTGAAAATTATGTACAGTATGATTAATACAGTTTAATTATTTCAAAATATAAAAATTTCATCTAAAAAAGGTGTTTTATCAAATTTTTTTTTTTTTTTTTTTTTTTTGCAATGTCTCAACTTGAGTTTATTTAACTTTACTATTGCTGTAAAATATTTCTAAATACAAAATTTTTAAAAAGTTGAAGTCTTGATTTTAGAAGCATAATGTTTAATTTCTATTTATTATGATTTTACAAACCAAAAATAATTATATTTCTTATAATTGTAAATTATTATGTAGTATTATTCCACAAGCTATTCAAGCACTAAAATTAAAACATCAGAAAAGAATTGTAAAGAAGTTAAAACTTATGTTTTTTGATTATATCAATGTAAGAAAATTATTAAAATTCCTGTGAACACAATTTATCACTAAAAAATAGTAATTTTAGAAATTTCTTAAACTGCCCTAATGTGATGATGAAATTCAATACATATTAATCTAGTAAAATATTGTGTATATCGATATACTGTGTGATTTCTGATCTCAATCAGTGTTGCTGTACTTTTATAAACATAATATGTAGGATTGTCAATTTATTATAGACCGATGTTCATGAAAAGATCTTTATCTTGGTAATATTTCTCAGTATAACTAAGCATTACATTAATAGGAAGTTGTTCTATTAACAACATTTCAAAACAGTATGCTATAATTGTCTTATTGTTAGGTTGTATTTTCACCATGATTACTTTTAAAAGTAAGTTTTACTTAATAATGCAGCTAAAGCAATGCATCATATTATGCAAAAAATTAAATTGATGCATAAATCAGGTTTTTAAATGCAGCTATTCTCAGAGATTAAACAAAAATTATATGGAATTTTATATAATAATAAATTCAGTTTTAATTTAATTTGATAATTATGGCATGTGTTCTTGTTTAAAAACTAAAATAAAAATACTATTTCCTTTCACATAACACTGACTTCTTTTAACTTAAGTATTGTGAAGAATATCATTTTTTTTTCTGATTTTTATCATAAAGTAGTGACTTAATGAAAACTACATTTTAATAATAAGACCAAAATATCTTGTGGCAAATTGTAATGCCTTCATGGTTACTTTTAATTTCATAGTTATTATAAATTTGGAAAATTTAATTCTTAAAAGTCAGAAATTTTTTTAAAAGAAAATGTTATTTGTTTTTTTATTCGTATCAGTAAATTTGTTTCAGACAACTTAAGGCTTACCTCAGATTTTGCTTTGATTACCTAAAGGAGTGTTAAGGACACTTAATTTAAACATATTTAGCTTATCTAAAATTCTCTATTAAAATTCAGACACTTTGTAAAAAATATTATAAATCATCATTTGATTAGAGAATTTTTTAGTAAAAATTATTCTTTTAATTTGAAAATTTAATCACTTTTTATATTTTGTGGTATTAATAATAAGAATATTTTCTCTAAAAAATAATTGCACATAATACAACAAGCTTGATTGTCTTTAAAATTTGTGTTTATCTGTGTTTTATTTTGAATTTAAATATATTTATTATTTTTCTGTTTGTGAAACTTAAGTTATATTTACAATATTTTAAAAGTGGTGTTTAATATTTTGTCTTGATATATTTATTCGATAAAATAAAATCAAGTTATGGAAATTTTATTTAAATGCATATTTTGTAAAAAAATTTATTATTCTTTCATACTTTCTGAAGTTGATACAAAATTAAACCTGGCTGTATTTTTCTGAAGAAATATTTAAATGAGTGAACTAATATTTATATTTATGAAAAGATTAAAACATTAATCCCACATAAATTTTATTATAAATAAATACAGTTTTAAAAGAAATGTCATTTATGATTTATAAAATAAATAGCAAATGGTGCTAAAGGCTTTTATCCAAATATTCTCAATTAAATTGAAAAATAAAAAGTTTTGCTAGAATCTTCTTGGTATTATTCCTCATGACAATCGATCAGTTGCTTTCATTTCAGGTTTATCACACTGACCAATCTCAGCTAAGGCTGAAATTGGTCTAAATAAAATTCAACCAAATATTTTTCATTATACATGTTTTTCTGTACAATTTATTATACAATCATATTGTGTATTTTTTATTTTATGTAACATTCCATTATTAACTGTACATATTTTAGATTATTCATTTCAAAATTGCTGCAAATTATACCAGGCTTTTATTTTACTCAAAGAAAGGTCTTGCAGGTAATAGGCCTCAGTGGATTATAAAGAGAAAAATGTAATTTAATTGGAGTTGATTGTAAAAGAGAATTTTTTAAGAAATTACTGAATCTTATTGAGTGTGATATTTTATAAGTTATTATACAATCAACAAAATGCAATAAATTAATAATTCTTATTATAGTGATCAGTTTAATTTATTTTTGGTCATTCTTATAAATTTTATTTACATATTCATTATAAAGGATATAAAAAATTTGTTAATTTTAAATATGTTTCCCGCAAAAATAATTTGAAAATACAATTTTTTTGACATTAAATTATATACTTAATTGAGTGTAGTTTTAATTTTAAATTATTAACTTCATTTGTTACAGAATAAAGAATTGAAGCTTAAATTGCAAGAAGTAGAAAGTTCTGTCAGAGCAAAATCTAAGACTGCTATAACATCCTTAGAATCAAAACTTGCACAATTAGAAGAACAATTTGAAGAGGAAACGAGGTATGGTAAATAAGATGAATTAATTGAGATATTTAAAAGTGTATTTTAAGTTGTGGGGGCATATTTAATTTGGGTATCATTTCCATTGTCAGAATTGTGAGTTCAAATCCTGACTTAATCAAAGATTCACCATGTTCACTGAAGATGGGGAATGTTTTTGTTTGTCATATTAGCAATGTCCTTTAAGTGAAATAATACTTTTGGGGATAGCAGATCAAATATAAGGGATCTTCTACATGGTCTTTGCTTCTAAAATCCAAAAATCCCATTTATCAATTTCCATTAACTGTAAAGCTTAATTCAGGCTATATATAAGAAGTATGATAGTGCTTACTTATAACTTTTATATTAGAGTTGTATGTGTTTTGCGCTGTATTAATCAGAAAATTAATTTGATGTCAAATGTATTTTTATTATTTGAAGAAATTATTTTTTTTATCAAAAGGAAAAAAAGATTTTTTTCCCCTTTGATTTCATTTTTCTCACTTTAATTGCATAAAGACAAAATACATTTCATATACTACTTGTAAATGATCACTGGGCCGCGGTGGCCTGGTTGGTTAGGGCGTCGTTCTCGTTACCAAAAGGTGGTGAGTTCGAATCCCGGCTTAGCTGAAGATCCGTCGTGTTCACTAATGGCGACTGGGGCACGTTAAATCTGTCAGGTCAAAATGTCCTCCATGTTCCCATAACAAATTAATACCTCTGGGGGTGGTTGGAGCTTCACTGGTTTCAATCTCTAAATTGGAAGTTTCAGGTGGTGCTGCCATCTATGAGTCAAAAGTCGTACTTCCACCTTTGAATGAGGGTGCTCTATTAAAAACGAAAGACGTTCCCTCTCTGACTTCATTCGCCTAGTCTCTGTGACGAGTGTCTTTGCGTCGCCAAGTGTCATTAACAACAACAACAAATGATCACTAGAGTAAAAGCTTAAGTATTGTAAGGGATTTGAATTGTGTGGAAACAGAACTTCACTCCTTTCCTTACCAATAGGAAAAATATGTATGCATGTTGTTTTATGTTAATTATGCATTTTGAGTTAAACTATCTCTTATAAATAAATGCTTGTGTAACCTGCATAGTATTTTTAATCTATACCATTTGCCTTTACTCAAAAATCCTAGACAGAAAATATTTAATACAACTATGGATAAATATAGTTATCATTCATAATCTCCATGTTTGATAATAGTTCCAAAATTTCATCTATTATGAAAGAATTTAAAACATATAATGCACTAAATTTCTTTTTAATTATTATTCAAAATAAATTTGTGATAATATTTTAAAGACATGAAAGTATTACATAAATATAGTAAAATCAAAAACTTGAATGCTGAAAAAGATTTGGATTGGAAACAGTATAGATTTTATACATCAGTAAAAGGAAAACATATGTATGCTTGCTGTCTTGCACAAATTAAGTTTCATCATCTTTTGTAAATAAATTGGTGATATAGCCTTCTTAGTATTTAATAATACATAACTTGTCCTTTAAGTTTTTACAAATGACCAAAAGCAATGACTTATTTATAGCTACTGAAATTTGTCTTCATAAAATTCATATTTTTTTTTTTTATCTTGGAATCATCATTCATAATAAATACAAATGACCAATAGCTAGTGAAATTTGTCTTTGAGATAATCATCTTTTTATGGCATCTTAGATATTATCTGCTTATTTTGTTTACAGTGGGTATACTGCTAGTGATTGAAAAATAGATATGACTTATGATTCTATTGGATGATTTTAAGAAAGGCCTCACTCGACAAGAATGTTTAGTATCCCTTTGTGAAACTTGGGGTAATGAAGTACAATCAGAAAAGAATGTTTACAGCATCATGGTAATGTGTCAGCGAGTGTTGAATCTTGTAAATGGTGACCAAAATCAGTAGTAATACCAAACAACATTAATCCTGTGTGTAAAA
>JAPDSC010036130.1:252243-395331 GCA_026290005.1 Latrodectus geometricus
AAAACCGTGTACAAAAAGACCGTGTAAAAACAGACTTAGGTGTAATTTGATAATTGATTATTACATATTACATTGTGTATTATCATATTTTCCAGTATATATTTCACAGATTATATGTTAAAAAAAGTTTCAGCTTTCACTGTGCATATAATATGCTGCCACATATTATCTGAGGAAAAACAATTTCCATCAGAAAAGGTTACATTAAAGTTGTGAAAAAAATGCTGTTAATGTTTAATAAAATAAATAACAGATGACACCACAACTCAGATAACTTATTTCATCTATAATCGTTTTTGTCCAATTATGTTCATGAATGAATAGGATTCCTTTAAAATACACTTGCTATTATCATTTTCTATTTTGTCT
Source organism: Latrodectus geometricus (assembly GCA_026290005.1). Lineage (NCBI taxonomy): Eukaryota > Metazoa > Arthropoda > Arachnida > Araneae > Theridiidae > Latrodectus > Latrodectus geometricus. Next base: position 252,613 of record JAPDSC010036130.1, read on the forward strand.
TGACTGATTGTTTTGTATTGAAAATATTCGAGCTTCTATATTGTTATGTGGAAGCAAAAGTGTATAAGTTACTCAACAGAATTAAAAGATAAGGCAAACAAAAAGATGTGACAAACATCAATCTATAGTGAAAAACAAAGCTTGTGCAGTATGAAAGAAAAAATTTTATCCAATGCGCAATTTTAAAACAGTCCATTTCCTTCTCTTAATTGTTAATGAAACAAATATATTTTATTTTTGAAATATGCCTTAAAAGATTTCAAATCAATGTTCTGATAAAATCTCTCTTCTTGGGATTAATCGCTCTTGATGATGAATCTGTTGTTTTCATCTCAGTTCATCATACTTAGCAATGAGGTGGATAGAAATAAATTCCAGTCAGATGTTTTTCATAATAATGTTTTTTCTGTTCAATTTATTATATTTTTAATCTACTGTGGATTTTTTATTTTATGTGACACCATATTTGTAGTATATATTTTTGAATATTCACCGAAAAAATTTGGCAGATTATGCTTCTTTTTTACTCAAATAAAAAAAGGTCTTGTGGATAATACACCACTGTGCATTATATACATTGCACAGCAAAATAGTATATTTTTCAATGTCTGACAAAGACACAAGCACAAATGGCATTTTAATAGTATCTTTATTCAGAAATATATTACATCATTTTCAAATTAATGAATATTTTAACATTTTTTAACCTTATATATATATACTGTTCTTTTATGTATGCTTATTTTAAAAGGCTACATAATTTCATGTTATCTTTACATCATCGGATCTCTCAAATAAATCAATTAGCTTTGTGTGCAAAAAGTGACCATAGAGCATAAACCAAACAAAATAGAATAAAACATTACCAAATTTAAACTGCCATTTAGTTTTTGTAATTTTTTTCTATTGTGTTCACATTTAGTTGAGTATATCAAATGCTTAAATTTATTATATTCTTTGGCATGTGTTATTTGAGTTTATAGAGGAGACACTCATTTTTATGAATTTCTTATTTATAAACACTCATGATCAAATTAGTTGCTGGTCCTATACATACCATGATAATTTAATTTCTATCTATGAAATAAAATTTTAAAAATATGAACTCATTTCTATACATCTTTTTTTTTTTTTTTGCATTTACTTTTTATCATATTTTTTAATGGTTGCAAAACTTAGATCAGTGTTTTTGAAGAATCATAAATTCTTTGCTTTGTAGATAATTAACGTCACTGCTTATGTTGAAATCCCAGATTTTTTATATATAAGTATTTTTATTGATTTTCTCACTTTTAACCTTTTATCTTATACACTTGAATGATGTTACAAATAAATATTATATCTAGATTATTTTGACATGTAGACTTAATTAAAGAAATTATCATAACCAAAGAACATTTACCTGATAACTCCAGTGAAAATAAATTACTCTTTGATTAACTTTAACTAAAAAACACACTGTTGCTCAATATTTCTCTTAAGAATTTCTTAAAAATGAATTCAGATGTAATTTGTATGTAAGAAGTTTTAGATGGTAAACTGAACTTAATAAATGTGAATGAAAGAACTTTTCAGAACTCAGACTAAAAGAAAATTATGAGCTGTAATTGTCCAAAGCAAACAAATGAAAGATAATAAGATTCAGGAACTTTTTGTAAAAAAAAAATATAAAGTGCTTTCCTTTATTGAAAAAAATAGGGAAAATGTTCCTCTCCCAAAGTATAGTTTTTAAATAGTAATTAATAATTTGCTCATTTTTTATTGAAAAAAATTAAAAATAAGAATTGTTTCTTATATGGTACATATTGAATAATTTTATATTCATAAAAAGAGAGCAATTTGATTTAAAAAAAAAAAGTTGTAAGATTTAATAATTTTTTGTTATTTGAATTATTTTTTTAACAAATTTGTAGTTATTTCATCAGATGTTATGTTTTTGACTTATCTTCATTGATAGATTTTTATATTATTAATGAAATTTGTATATATGTGTTATTCATTTATTCTAATATTTCATAGGAGAGGAGGAAGTGGATCAGGAGGTTCTAGTGCATCATCACTTTCTTCTCGTCTTGGTGGAATGGGCTCTAAACGTGGCTCCATTTCTCTTGGAATGGGTGAAGATGGTGGCAGCCCAACTATGTCTTTGGCTGATGATTCTCCAAATGAAGATAGTAGTCAAGCTTAACTATTAACTTAAAACTAGATGATCTTTCATTACTAACCGCATCTTCGGCCATGGGGCACACTCTTCATGAGAAACTCAAATGGAAAACATTCCGAATTCAACCATATTGGTTTTCATTTGCAATTAATCAGATTTTCTTTCAGTTGTGATTGTTGTGATCATATGTGGCTATCCATTCCTGCATTTGTTTTCTTACATCTGAGTTGTTTAAATACAAAATCCTATAAAGGATAGTTTCTACATTGCCTTTGTATGATGTCTGGTGGTTTATAGAAGAGCCTAATGTGTCTAAATGAACAATATATTAAACTTTCACTATAATTTTACCATTGTTATTTAATCATGTCATAAGAAGATATTGACTCAATAAATTAAAAACAAAATATCAATTATCGATAAAAAAAACTTTTTTAGAGTAACCCAGTGCAAATCCATTAATCAATAAAAATATTTATACTACAGTATATCTCATCTGTGAAAAAAGAGAATGCCGTATTTTTTAATTTTGGAAAGATTTGTGCAATATGTGCTATTTCAGTAGTGAACTTCGATTTTAGAATTTGTGATGCTGAATAATTTGCTTGAAGACTACAGAAATGCCTTATTTTTAAAATGAAGTAATGCTAGATAAGAATGTGCCAATTTTGGGCATAGTGATTGAGCTAATTTAAGGTTGAATTCTTATTTTTGTATGATCAATGGACTATCTTTGTGTAAATTGAATATTGATTAAAGGGTTGAATTATTTAAGAATTATTTTTTATTCAATATTTATAGTTTAAAACTTTTGATAAGCCGATTTTTAGAGTTATGTATAAAAAATAAATAGAAATTAATTATTATGTATTTTTATTTATTTCTTAATGATTTATAGTGCATAAAATAAGTAGATTGTGTGTCATACTATTATTTTCTAACCAAACAAAGATTTCCAGGTCTATCTTCAGTGATTTTTTAAAAGAAAATGAGAAATCTCATTAAGTGCTATTTTAGGAATAAACTTTCATAACTTAATTTTTTAACTGCTCATTTTTTTTTTAAACTTAAAGAACTTTTTATGAAAACTTTTCAAATCTTCTTTTACCATAAGTAAAAAAAAAAAAAAAGGAGATGTTATTGTGAAACGATAAGATACTATTCTTAGTGTCAGTAAATGAAACTTTTCTAAATTTATCATCACCCAAAAACAGAATTATATATCAAAATAATTCACTTGCTTCTCACATCTAAAAAAATTTACAATGCTATTAGAGAAACTATGGGAATGAATTCAGATTTGGAAAAATTGTTAATTTTTTTATTAATATTAATTTTTCTATATCTTAGATATCTTTCAGATAATATCTTTTGAATTGTATATATACAGGAAGAACAAGATTTAGATTCATTTGTTAAAAAAATAATAATAATAATTACTTCCTAAAAAAATAAATCTAATAGAATTTGATTGAAAACAATTCAATAATTTTGACAAAAAATTATCTGTGTTTAAAATGCAAATCGTTATAAAATAATAATTACTAATATTATTTTTCTTGCATTTTAATTAAAAACAAAAAATTTTAATATTTATACAGTTTATAAATACCAGCAACCTTTAAAAGTTTATTGTTTAAGACACAAAGATATGTTTTTAACATTCATAAAATTAATCACAATGTGTGAAAAAGAAATATTCACCTTTATAAGAGAGATAATTGAAACTAAATAAAAACCCTTTTAGCGCAATGCAAAAATAATTAGTAGATAAACAAGTAAAAAGTAACTAGTATTTTTTTAATTATTAAAAGAAAATTGTGAATAATGGGAATTTTCCCATTTTATTCAACATTTTCAGTGATACTCATCTCAAAAATAAATTTTACATGGCCACACAGTACCTCAGAATTAATATTTGTAAGTTGAAGATAAATAAGAGATTCTGGCCTTTTTTTTTTTATGTTGCCTTGGAATGATGTGAAAATAAGTATGCAAATTAGTGTATGACATGGTTGAGACATTGGTCAGTCAAGAGTGGGAGTATCAGTCGTTATAAAAGCAGGTCCACCACACACATTAATCAATCGTAACTCATGCAGTAGTGAAGGAAAATGCACATGTCATAGGATGTCAATGGCTTGTTAGGTGTTGCTTGCTTTACAACTTTAAAGTGGGTTCATCAGCTGCTGCATCATGTTGCCAAATATGTCATGTGTTTGGGGATAACGCTGTAAACGAATATACAGCACGGGATTGGTTTCGAAAATTAAAGTCACAGATTTGTCCCTCTCCAATACAAAGTATAATCTACCCATGCAAAATTATGCTTTGTGTCTGGTGGACTAGATGTCAAGTATTGTCATTCATTATAAGCTGCTATAGAAGAAGCCAGCATTGGTTAATCACATGGGTGTACTGTTCTTGGCCGATGATACAAGACCACATGTCCTACTGGTGGCCAGTAATATCTTACAGTGACTTTGGTTGGGAGACTTTGTGCTATCCTCCTTACTCACTTAACCTTGCACCATCAGATTACCACCTCTTCCATTCTCTAGACAATCATGTTTGTTGAAAATCCTTCATCAATGAAGAAGGCTTGCATCAAGCACTCACAAACTTCTTTGCATCCAAAACTCCTTAATTTTACTGCAAGGAGATTGTACATCTGTAGGCACACTGTCAGAAGGTGCTGGATGCTGATGATGATTACTTTGCAGAATAGCAATTTGCTGCTTTCTGTAGGTCATGTTCTTTTGTGCCATTAAAAACAGCAAAAACTTTCTTGTTCACTTTATATATAGTATATATTTAAATAATTGAATATAACAGCAGTTAGAGTTTTAAATATTTTAATTTAATTTTTTGTTTTTTGTGATTTATTTGCCTAATTATAAATGCTTACTTATGTCACCTTGCATAAATGAGTTGTTTTACATAAACGGAACTTAAATTAATAATCGTTGTATTGTATACGAGACATTAGTGTGACTCTATTAACATTTTCAACTTAAACAAATACCGTAATGAATAATATTTACGTAATCACAATAATGATAGTATTAGTTCATAATAAAGAATAGATCAATTTTAATTAATTTATTTTAAAAAATTAAGCAAAACATGCACATTTACCTAAAAACTTTTAGTAACTAGTTTTATTTTTAATTTCAATAATAAATAAAAACAACAATTTTAAATTCAAGGATTTAGTAATATGTGGAAAGGATTTTTAAGTATTTTTAAAAATTCACAACATTTGAAATATTTTACAATGGATTTTGGGTTAGATAGTCTAATTTATCACTTTGATCATTCCACTTTAATAATGAAGTGAAACCAGTATAAATTTAATATATAACATATTTTATTTAAATTGTTGAAATTGTGTTTTACTTACCTTACTCATCCTGATTAATTTATTACTAATGCATTAAATTTGAAAAAAAACATGAACTGAAACGATTTCTTCAAGCTAATAGAAATTAATTGAAGCTTGAAATCAGTTTATATAACTATTAAAAAGTAAGAAAAGTGGAAGATTTTCTGCATAAATTTAACTCTACCTATTCCAAAACTATCAGCTTTTAAAATCTTATATTTTAAACACTTATATAATCAGATATTGGCAATTTTCTTTATTTTACACTGTGAAGTATACAGGCATTTTAGCAGGACTCTGACAGGTAATGGGCGGTATTAATGTTTGCAAGGAAGAAAACCCATAAAACTCTCAAGTACCCACCACGACAGATATACATGCCTTAGCCAGAATCACAACATTCTTTTCCCATTGTTCAAAAATAATTTCAATCATAATAAATCTTGATGAAATCATCAAAAGTTTCTGATGAAAAATTAACTTATTAAATATTGCTCCTTTTGAAAAATTAAGCCCAAAGCTTTAATAATATTTTCGCTGGGTATTTAGAGTTTAGATATTCCAACTTTAAAAATAGAAAGGGATAAAGTAGATAATATTTTTCCATTCTTTTGTCAAATAAAAGAAAATAATCAAAGGAAGATGATGGCATCAAGTGCATGCATGCTATTTTGATCACAGCCATCAAATCTATTGGCAATCAACACTTCATTACTAGAGAAAACTCTATGAATTTAATAACAAGGTAATCTCATATTTCTGATTTATTTTTCACTTATGATATCAAGCTGGAGAATATTGAAAAAGTGAATATTTCCTTTTGCAAAGCTTCAAACAATCCTATTTTTCCAAAAACAAATCTGAAAATCTTATTAGGTAAATTTTAAAAAAAGTCTTAACTTTTGATATTAGATAAAATTATCATATACTTTAAAGAACGTTCACTTGTATTGACAGGTATGTGCACTGGCATACTTCCATGTATCTAGCCCAGAATTGAGCTCTAACATTTAAGAGGAAACTACTGGATGGGAGTCTATAATCTGTCTGAAACTGTTATTCATATTTTTCATGTAATAAAAAAAATATATAGTGAAACTTGAATGAAAGTAGGTGATACATTTTCCTTAAAACAAGCTTACATAGTTTAGTGATGAATAATTTTCAGTGGTAATTTTTACTTCTTCAGTAACCAAATATCTGAGTATAAATTTATACAAGAAAATCTTAAGACATAAAATTTTATATTTAAGCTATCCATTTATGTAGCATCAAAATATATTTGTGGCTTACTAAATATAAAAAATAGATTAATCACTATCTTAATGAAAGATTTCAATTTTATTTAAAATTTATACATAAATATAACATATTGAAGAAACAAAAAATAAATTACTTTCAATGACAAACAGTTTGAATACATTTCACATATATGCAATATTTGTAGATTTTATTTTCTACAATTTATAATAACATTAATATTCAAAGTTACATTATGTTTGTGGCATATCTAATTGGTTAATGCTTAGGTGTACTTAAATGGTAAAAGGTATTAAAAATCTGAATGAAGAGGTTAAATATTAGTTCTGAATATAAATTTATCATTGTTTCATGTATGTCTTTAAGTCACCTTATATATTCATTACATTTAGGTACTTTTTACTTATGCAGGGAAAACACCAAATGTGAATTATTGTTAGTAAAAATATTCAACAAATTCATTAAATGATTATCACTCAGGATTTTATGAAAAAAATTTAACTGTTAATTTAAAATTATATTTCTCATATATAAATATCTAATATAATGAATTTCTATTAAATAGTTATCTTTTAATGCTATATTTTAACATACATTTTCATATTTACATAATAATGAAGAATTTTAAATATTAAATAATGAAGGCTCTAAATTATTCAAGTTTTTTCAGATTATTTTAATTCTGTGTGTTAAGGAAATTTCTATAATTATTTCAAACAATATTCTTTCCCACTCCCTCATTGAATAACTAATATTTCATATTTAAATTTTGACAGTAAAATAAAACATTTTGAATGTTTCCATAACATTTAAGAATAATCTACGGGTATTTTCTTAATTTAAAAATCAATGTATTTCAAAATATATATAATAGAAGTATATGAATATTCATTTACTAAATCTCCACTTTTAAACTTTTATTAAATATTAATCCCAAAACTGTATATAACTATATATATTTAGAACAAACTTCACTTATAATAAGAATTAACACCATAAAAACCATATGTTCATAATATAAAAAACGTTAATAAATGATGTTTTCCTTTTTTTATAATTTTTCTTGCTTTGTTAATTATTTTGGCAAATGAAGCACTCATGCATAAATATGAAAAAGAAATTTTTTTTAAAAAAAAATTGAAAGAGTCAAAATAAATAAGGATTTAATAATAAAAGACTTTTGAAAGAAAAATTTTATTAGTAGTCCAATTTTTGATTCATTATGCTTTAATCTGTATTTAATTTAAAATATAATAACTAAAAATTGACATATAGATGTTATTTTAAATAAAAAATATATACTATGTGAAAACTAATTCATGAATTTGTGATACATTAAATATGCTGAAAAATTTTTATCACTTTCAACATCAAATTTATAATTTTCTTTTTCCTGCAATTATCTATTGAAATATTTGTAATAAGGAATAAATATGATGATATATTGATAAATATAAAAAAATTTTATTTAAAATATTCATGTAAAAAAAATTAGTTTTTCTTCTCACAAAATTTACAGCAATGAATCATCATGAAATATTATTAAAAATACATATTTATATTTTCAAATTAATTTCATTTTTTCTCCTTTGGATTGAAATGATTCCCAAAAATGTTCTTCAAAATTTTCAAAGGGTTTACAAGATTTCATAATATCTTCAAAATTTAAAAATACAAAAGTTTTTGAATCACAGTCAATTTCTTTAGTTCTTGTAGCCAAAATCTATGAAAAAGTGAAATTCATGCATAATAATATAGAATAAGTCATTAATTAACTGTGCATTAATATACTTACACTTTCTTTATCTTCAAGAGCTACAGCAACACAATGATTAAAATCAAGAAATGTTTCTTCAAATTTGTACTGCAATGATAAGTTTCCATTCAAATATAATTTAGTATCTTCAGTAATTAAATTTTGGTGAAGTTTAGGGGTTGGACAAGAGAAGCTAATGGTCTGAAGATCACATGCTATTCCAATACCTATTGCTTTCACATAACTTTCTTTCAAACACTAAAAAAATATTAAATAAATAAATCAAAGATTATATTTTATCCTAGATTATATTTTTCTTAATATTGTGCACAAAAGCTACCATGTTATTTATGTGTTATATGTCAGTAAATATTCAATGTATGATGAAATATATTTTTAATTCAAACTTCATGCTTTTGTTACAAATAATAAATTAAAAAGAGACATTTGTGCAATTAGCAATCAAGCTACATCAGTTTAAATAAAAATTTGTTTAAAAAAAAAGTCTGTTTTTCATACATGAAATATAATTTTTAAATCTGTATGAGAATATAAAATCTTTTGTAAGAAAAGCTTGCAGTAAAATTATTTAAGCAAAACATAAAAATAAATTAAGTATGAATACAATTAATATTCAGCATTGTATTAAAAACAAATTTGCAAATTTTAATTATAATACAACAGAGGTAACTTGAAAATTTTACAGAACATATTAAATTGATAAAGTAAATGTATAAACCACAAAGAATTTAGATTTAGAATATTTTTATTTCAGTGATGACTTCACACATAAAATACTTTTACATTAGTTCAAGTTACATTTCAGAAAATGCATTATACTTAATTCCAAATGTATCAAGTCATTTGCAGGACACTCAACATGGATTAGCAATGCATTTATAAAATTTGAATTTTTATTTTAATGATGAAACTTAATTATTAAATATAATATATATTCTTACATAAAAAAATTAATCATGAGCTTTAACAGCTATTAGTTAGTTGTAACAAATTGTGTGTGCTAATTTTTTTTTTTTTTTTTTTTTTTTTTGTCTTATAGCAATTAGGTTAACAATTATAAACTCAAACTTTAATCTTAAATTAATTGCCCAGGATTAATAAATCCCTTTTAATCCAACAACAAATGCAATTCAGAGATCTTGTTAAAAAAAATTAGCTTTTTCATTTGGGATGTATATAAAGTATAATTTATAAAACTGCAAAATTTATTTTATTACAGTAATAAAGTTAAAAAAAAAAATTTATGTCAGCAGTAAAAATTCAACAAAAAAGAATATAAAAATTGAATTACATCTGTAGTAAAATACAGAAAGAAAATTATAAGAGAATATAAATGAAATAAATTTCTATCATAATGAAGTTTATGCTTTTTGAAATTTGTTCTTCAGCTTCATTTGATTATATTTATTACACTAATTTCATTATTTTTAAATTTAACGGTAATATATTTACATTTAGTTTACTAGTGGACAAAAAATAATATATAATTGTAAAAATGAAAAGCATATTAACTTATTTCTTAACTGAAACATATTTAATTAAACTTTTTTTATAATATTCTTTCAAATTATGTTAAAATTCATGCACAAAACATGACAATATATTTTGTTTTTAATAAAAACAATTCCTTTCTTTAAAGGTTCTAATATTTATTATTTAAAGATAACTATTTTTATAGAAAAGCCAACCGATAGAAAAAATAAATAGTCAATTTGATCAAATTTAGAAGGGCAGCAATTACATAATTTATACAATTATTATTTTTTTCCAATGGCAGGCACTGGATTATTAACTCTTTGCCACATTAAGGCTGGAAACTGCTAGTCATTTAACGTTACCCAGTGGCATCTGTGAACCAAGTCCTGGAGGCGAGTAGCATTACCCACGTCACACCACCACAACCCGTTTATAAGGTGGGCCACATTCATCATCTCAGAAGGATATACAGACAGAAAGGAACATCCATGCCCAAACCCAGAACCAAAAGGCTAGGAGTCAGGAATGCTAGCCATCAGCCAGCATACAATTCCCATGTAACATGCTCATTGTGTCACACTATTATTATAATGATACGAATTCAATCAGCTTAGCCTTTCATATTTGTTCCTATTTATATTGACATTTCTATTCTGGAAGCTAAGGTATACCTTTTCCTTTCTCTAGACAATAAATGTGGATAACAATATATTTATTATTCTAATAAAGTTAAAAGTTTACTAATTTTAAAAATACTTTGGAACCCCAAACAATATTTGCATGAAAGCATTATAAAAACTAAATCTTGTTCTAAATACATAAATAGACAATACATATAAATGAGCATACTAAATACAGATTTCCACAGTTTAGAATGATTCAGAGTCTAGACATGTTCAAAAACAGGATTTATTTGATATTTCATATAAGTACATTTTTGAGGAGCACAGTTATGAGCAAATCTGAAAACAATGATGAATTGTCTAGAAACTAATAAAATATTTTAAAAATGTTCATTTTTATAAATATGCAAAATTCTAAAAACAGCTGCACTTTGTCATTAATAATAATAGGTATGACTATATCAAGTAATTTATGATTATGGATACTTTTAATTCACAGAAAATTATTAATGCAAGCATAAGTGTTAGTGCATTGCATGATCTATAGTCAAACATTTTGTTGTAAATGAAATGTACCCTATTTAGCAGATATCTTGAAATGTAAAACAGCAGAATTTAAACAAGGTTTTAGAATTATTAAAACTGAATGTCTACGTAAATCCCACTTGATGAAAACATATCAAGATGTTTCTTTAATGGGTTAATAATTCAACCATCATGTTAAAACATTCATAACAGTTAAGTTCCCAGCTTCTTTTTTTCCATTTTTCATAAAATCTTTTGTTTGATAATCCATTAATTTTTTCGAATAATAATTTTTTCTTTACTAATCGATTTTCAAATAATCATTTTTTAAAGTTCTATCTATTAGTTTAAAAATTTTTTTTAAAAAAAAAGAAGAAGATAATCCAACTGATAGAAAAAAATAAATTGTCAGTTTGATCAAATTTAAAAGAGTAGCAATTACCTAATTTATACTCTTAAAAAATAAAAATCATACAAAAATTTACACAATGCTCTTTATGTCACACAAATAATATAATAATACAAGTTCAGTTGTCAAGCCTTTTTATATTAATAGAAATGAAAAAATCAAATATCAAATGGCAACAAGCAAAAGCTGAAGTTTGAACAATATATATGTACAAGGTAAAATAAGAATATATATATATTTTAAAGTAAATAGTGAGTTATGAGATGTATGAAAGTGAGAATGATCTCTGCAAATGCAAGGCTCACAAGTTTCTTCACTACCATTTGTTAATAGCAATAAAAAATATTAAATTGGCAAGAGAACTGCTTGTTTTTGCAACTGAGAGCAATATAAATATTTTTCCAATATAGTGTCACTTAATAAGATAGAGGTTGAAAGCAATATAGAGAATAGGATGAAGTTTTTTAAGATGCTATATGAATAAACAAATATATTATAATAAAATATAGCAATAAAAATATATAATAATTTCAGAAAACTTAAAAATAACTGGGAGATCATCATAAGTTTCAAAATGTTCTTCCGAACATTCAGTCATTTTAAGAATATCCATCAGTTCAAAGAACATAATTTCCAGCTCCATTATGCTGATTGAGAAATAATGTTTACCATGATTTACAGAACAGAATAATGTGCACAGTTACATAACAAATATTTATCATGTCATTAACCGTTTGGTGGCTATGCAGTGCTATCCCGCTTCCAGATTTCAAGACCAAACATGCTAAGAGGAGCTATCATTTCAGTACGAATCTGTATCTCAGAGCGTGAGCAAATATTTTGCTGCTCTTGCATTTTTGTAATGAAACTATGTCTTTTAATGCATAAATAGAAGTTTTAATTTGTTTTTATTCCAAAAAAAAATTATTTGCATTTCACGGCAGTGTTTAGTCTGCAGTAATAGGAAGACCGGAATAGAGCAATCCAACCTTATCTGAATTCCATGCAAGATGATATTTGTGCAGGAAAACACAGATGTTAATTTTTTTTTTTTTTTTTGTATAATTTTACTTTCATGTCTCTCTCTCTCTCTCTCTTTTTTTTTTATTTTTTTTTATTTACCACTGACATCCTTATTAATTACCTCAAATAGTTGTTTTTGTTAATTCTCTATCTGTAAAATGTTAAAAGAAATATGCCAATTGATGTAAAATCGCATAAAATTTTTATTAAAAATGCATTTTTATATTTTGAAATATCTAAATTCTCTAGCACTTTTTGAATGTATGAGGATTTTGATGGATAGCTGTCAAACGGTTAAATTTTATTGTCATATAAAAATATTTTTAAATTGACAGCTATACCAATTTACATACCCATAATCTATAAAATCTTTTTAGTTGATCAATTTCTAATCCAGGTTGTGATATAAAATTCCATTCATAAGATGAAAACTGCTTTTTCATGCGAGAAAAATATTGTTCTAGTGAAATTTTTCCTGCAACAAATAAATATAAATTAAAGATAATCTTAATTGAGCTTTATAAATAAGCATTTAAAATTACATGTTTTTTTTTTTATATTGAATATTATATTTTTCAAGGCCTTCTTATTCTTCCTATTAACTTCTCATTTTCTAATATTTATTTAATAGCATCATGAAATGGAGACCAAATAATTGTTTTGAAAATTATACAGTATAAATATTTAAAAGAGGTCATTTTGATAAGTTACAAACTTAAATGTTTTAATTTCAATATAAAATGCAAAGTAAAATAAGAAATCCATAACTTTTATTATTATAATAACAAGCAATTAAAACTCACTTCGATTTTCAACTTTCATAACATCAATTCCAACATTTAATATTGATGATGCTAAAACACAAAAATCTCCATGGTGTGAAATATTGAAGTTAAAATTCTTATTTCCATTCACTAAATAGGGCTTACCAGAATCAGTTCGTGAAAAATGTACTTTATCGTAAGGTATATTACAAATTTCACTAGCTGCTTTTCTTATTAGTAACTGCCCTATCTATAAAAATATAAAATGTGTTTTTAAAGCTAAATATAACAATATCAAATCCATAAATTATAAATAATTTGATAAATAAAAACATTTCTTAAAATTTATATGCATATAACAATATGAACTGTTTCACATTACAACCAGATTTGACGTCACAAATTGAATAGCTTTACTAGTCGAAGAATGTAGATATTTAAATATCCAAGTGCATTTATTCTTCAAAGAAAACTTCTTTTGTATGGGGTTATATTCACATTTTCTCTTCCAGGAAAGCTTTTCTTTTGTAGTAGGCTATATACACATATCACAAGGCAGAAAATTAGAAAATTCTCAATCAACCCAACAATAAATGCAGAAATATAACATGCCTTGTTCACCACTGACCAGATTTGAAAATAAGATCTTCTAATCTATAAACTACAAACATACCACTAGACTTTGATCAGCCCATTTGTCCCAAATGTCAAAAACACCCTGATTTTTTCCTTAAATTATAATCTGAAAAATAAGAATTTTTAATTGATTTGAAATTTAAAATTGACTTTATACTTTTACATATTTTAGCTAATTTTTACAAAGAGATCAGTTTTGATAAAATTTCATAACTTAAAATAATCAATTACATAAATGTAATAACCCATTAATTAAAACAATAAAATTCTAACCATTCAAAAGAACAATAACTGCTTACTTCAAAAATTAGCTTAGAAACAAAATTACTTCTCAGCAAATTTAAAATAAAAAATAAAACCAGTTGGTAATTATTTTTAATTTAGTCGATATAAATCAAAGAAAATAATATATTCACTTTTGCTTCCCTTTTTTCAATATTTACTTTTGGTTAATTTGACTTTATATGCTATTATAAATAGATTGTTACATATTTTTCAAATAAGAATTTTCAAAGTTTATTTAGGTAATAAAATTTTTCAATAAAGTAATTTTTTGTTCAATGTTGACGAATAAACTAATAATGTTTTATAGACTGTTAATAATTTTCTCTCATACCTTACAAAACAATTATTTTCTTTTTAAATTAATTCCTAATTTGGATAAAAACTCTAAAAACTAATTTGGAAAAAATAAGCATTTTATTTATTATCATTGCATGAACCCAATATAATAGTGTGAATATAAGTACTTGGTAATTAAACACAGTATATGAATACAAACTTGAAAAGATTTTGAAAAAGAATTTTAAAAAAAGCAAACAAGAAGAAATAATTATTTTTATTTACTTTAGGAAGAAAGCATCTTTATAAAGATTAAAATCAAAACAAATTTTTATAAATTAATGGAAGAAAGTTATGCTTGAATATTTGAGATGATTGAAAACAAATTCTTGCATGTAGTTAAAGAAAAAAAAATTATAAATTTTATATTCAAATTGAAGAAATTTGCTGAATATTTTGTATGCCAAAGAATTATCAGTATTTATAGAGTAGATCAGTATAAGAGTTTATGAAGAAATAGTTAATAAAACAAAAAACTAAAGAATCAATACAGATTTACTTTAGATGACAATCTTATAATACTGTATTTATTTCTAAATATTCTAGATTATAAAAATACAGATGATAACAATGAATACTAATAACTCAATAGAAACAGTTAAACACCTTAGATATATTATTTCAAGTAACAACCCAAAAGAAAATCTGATGAATTTTATTTACATGAATAAATAATAGCAGCCCTATTAAAAAATGTTTTCATCATTAAAGAAAACAAAAACTACAACTTTACTAGTATGATATGTTTGATGATAAGTGCATAATGTTTGACTATGAATATCAAAAATAAATTATTAAATGTTTAATTTTATTATCCAAAGAATAAAATATATTTTAATTTTTTTTGTTTAAATAGACATTTTGTTCATCTAAAAATCACAAAATTTTATATACAAATATGATTTCAATAAGTCACAAACAAGATATAATTTTTTAAACAGTTAGATATGTTTTTATGAGTAATATAACTTTTACATTGATATACAAATACAATTGTTATATATTTCTTTTAATTAATTTATACATATTCAATTAATACACATTTTCTAACAACTATTTACACATCAATTTAAGATTACTTGATTTCAATTTTTAGCGATTTAGCAAGCATACTGGATTCTTAACAAATTAATGAAGGTCTGTAACAATAGTTTTCTATTATCAAGATCAGACTTGTTCCCAATACATAACCAAAATCACAACAAAGTTTATATAAAATCACTTTTTTCTAGATTTTTTTTTTTTTTATTAGTTAGTATTCTGGCATTTTTATGGACATGAAAATTATAAATATTTTGGAAAATACTTTTATCCTTTGTTCTTCCAAACATAATGAATTTGGACCTGATAAGTGAAATGTTCTTTCACAATTTTAATAAACTGATATCACTTCAAAGTAAATGTTAGCATAATTGAATTAATAATTAGCAGATGTTAACTTTTTCTAGGAATTTTACCAATCAATATGCCTTTTTATATACAATTACAAAAATTTTTTTATATAATTTTATATACAATATACAAATAATTACAATCAGAATAACAATAATTATCAGAAGATATTAATCTTTTGATACAAAGATTTTATTTGGGAATAATTTTACATTTTTATTTTTTTTTAAATGTTATTATATTGATATTTACTAAACCATTAAAAATTTGAAAAAAAAATTTAAAACTCTTAGAATATTTGAAAATTATGTTACAACTAATAGAGAATAGCAAAACAAAACACATTTACCAATGATGATTTGCAATCCTCAGCAAAACAAAACTTATTGCATCTGTCTCTTTCATCTTTCTGAACACACTGCACAGCTAATTTCCATTGTTCTTTAGATGGTTTCCAATTACTAACATTAAATGCCCACCGTATATTTGAACAAGACATTTTTTAAAGTATTTTGTTTCTGAATAACTCATTAAAATTATACAAAAATTCCATTACTTAAAAGTCCGATTATTTTCCGACATAGTTCAAAAAAATTGTTCTACATTAATGAAAATATTTTAAGTTATTTCCTTGTATTTTTAGGAAACATCTTTATATAATCTATTTTATGTCACACTTAATAGCAAATGTATTCTCTAATAGGCGCAACATTTGAAACCATTCGTTTCCCACAAAACAAATTGAATCTTCTTATGTGTGTTAAATTTTAATATTCAATTCGATAAGAATGAAATATATTTTTCCTTAATTCGTAACTAGAAATATGAAGCATTTAGTTCCAATTCATTACAAATTCCTGACAATCTTCTAATCGTTCTTCCAACAAATAATTATTTGAGAAAACCTCTCGGACAAGAGACGCGAGAGAATTCCTTTCGTTTTAGATTCAGAGGCTATTTTATTGTCTCGAGATAGAGAGCCCCGAAAGTCGGCTCCAGATAGGAATTTGAACGCATGCGCATTTGAAAAAAGTGGTTACAATGATTTGACGGTATACATTGTGAATGCTGCTTAGATTTGAATCTTCGCCCTAAAGAGGTTTTATGTTGGACTATAAAATCGGCTTTATTATACATAGCAATTAACGTATTTATAAACAGAATTGGTAAATTTGCGCTTTAAGTCCCCTACTTCACCAACTCGCGAATTTGATGCGCTTTTTCGTGCATGTTGATTAATTACTCTTTTGTTTTAGCCTTTTCATTGGTCGCTAATTAAGTTTCACTTTGAAATAGCGGTAGAATTTTCACCATGGCATGTGTGATTTTGAAAACTCACCAAGTAGGGGACCTAAAGCACATTTTCACCACAGAATTACTAATTTTTATATTAATCAGTAATTGAAAATTAATTCCTGTTTATATATTTTGTTGTAGAAGCATGAATAAAAAATGATCCACTATTCTAATAATAAATACAACTCATATTCACCATCACGGTGAATTAATTTACTAATAGCAAATTTAATAGATATGACACATGTTTAACAAAAAGATACACTTGCTAACCAAATAAATTTATCGAATTATTTACATAGCCAAGTTACTCAATCACAACCAAAATTCGTAACCCACTGCGCATGCGCAAAACTTCCCTGGAGCCTACTTTCTTGATTCTATTTCGAAACACTAGTCTTTATAGGTCAGCAGACAAGTCTACTGAAAATATCCAGCTATTTTGTAATTTTGAATAACTTTTAATTCACGTAGTTAACACCTGAACTGGCGTGTTTTTGTACTGTTGAATAACTAGTGATGTGGGGGCATTCCAATGCCCAAATTGAACACTTCAGAAATCTGGTAATCTAAATAATGCTAATTATGTATATGTGCCGGCTGATAACTGAGTAGTCAGTGTTCCTGATTCCTTATTTCCGGCTTCGAATCCTGGTCCGGGGATGGGAAATTCTTTTCTCTCTGTGTTTCCTTGTTTTCTCTTCTAAGATGATGAATGATTGTGCACTAACCTATGAATGGGTTTGTGGTGGTATGATGTGTTTAATGCTACGCCCCTCCGTCACCTGGTTCTTATGTATTCACAGGGTAATGATAAATGAATATCAGTTTCCGTCTTTGTTTCGGTGAAGGGAAAGTCACCCACTAACCAACGTTAGAAAAAAATTATATCTATGTATTATATAAAAAGTTGTTCCTATATACTTTATATGTAACATTTATAGTAAGCATATACATATAGTTGCAGTTTTAATAAAGAAAAAGTAACAAAAAAAACGCTTTTTTTTTTTCGGGTACAAAATGCAGATTATGAATCACATAAACTGATAATAAAATGTAATCTCTTCTATACTTTACATATCAGAGTTAACAACAATACAAAATATCTTGTAATTTTATAGGTCGAATTATTTTTTACACTATTATAATGAAAATAAAAGAATATATTTCAGTACTCAATAAAATAAACATAATTAATGTTTTAAATATTCCTTATAAGTTAAAAGAAATGTAACATTTATCATTTATTTTTGTAAAACTTAATATTAATATATTTATTTGATTGCATGAATAAAAATGTAAATATAAGAAAATGTAGAATATAGAATGAATATAAAAGTTAAAATATAGAATGAATTTTAAAATATGCTTATGAATTACCAAACATTGAAATATTTTACTTCTAAAAAAAGATGCAGTGAATTTTTATTATTCATATTTAATGTTATTAATCTTTATAAAAATTAAAATTCTGTTTAGATAAAAATAATATAAAAATATACCTTAAATATGTTTAACATAAAGTATAACCAGTAAATTTAATATTCATTGGTGTTTATCAGAAAATAACATAATTTGTTTCCATTTTACGGGCTTTTTTAAGTGGTTGTCTTTGTTGGATTTCAATTTCTTTTTTATTGGCGAACTTTCAAATTTTTCAGGAGGGGTTGGTAATATTTTTCTGCCTGCTTATAAAGCTATTAGCTGTTTTTAGATTTTTATTCTCTTCAAGCAAAATTTTTTTTTCACCATATGTTGTTATAGTCCATAGTTTTTGAAAACTATTATAATCCAAATTTTGTGGCTCGAATCTTGAGCTTAGATTAAAATCACAATCCAGCTTCGATTGATAATGTCTTCTTTCGTCAAATTTACAATAGTGTACTTATATTTTTATCTTAGGGTTAATTAATGAATTAATTTACAAAGTTTCATAGAAAGCGTGTGGACAATTAGTTTTCTATCAGTCACATTTAAAACAATTTCCAAATATTAATCTAATCTTTTTGTCACCCTTCCTCCAGTTTCTTCCTATTTTATATCAAGGTGCTATCGTTTATATTAGTGTTTACTTTCAGTCCTAAGCGATAGCAGTATGCTCATTGTAGAGTCTGCTTATATAAATAAATGTTTTGGAAATATTCATCAAAAGATTTAGTTTTTTTCCTTAGCTAAGAAAAAATTTTTTTTAAATAATTTAGAAATTAAAATAAATTAGAAAAAAAAATGAATATTGTTGATATCTGGTTTTTGTTGCATGCTAACTAATTATTTTGATAGAGTCTCGAAAACCTTTAACTTTACATTTCAAATTAACATTCCATGCACATTTTACATGCCACGAATGTTTTTATGCATAACAAATATTTTTTAATCTTACCAAATATGCTTTCAAATATATTATAAAAGGCAGAATCATCATCAGACAATGATACTTCTGACTTTAAAGAGGGATATTTGTTTAATCTCTGAAAAACAGCTTGAAGAACATCGGCAGCCGGAAAACCTTCATGATTTGGGTCATTTATCATTAATGTTGTTAATGAAAAACTATCTATATTGGTTAGTTCCATGGGTAGCATCTATCATTATAATGTCATTTCTATATAATTTTAAAAACTTCAGCTGTGCTGAGTAGGTTGGTTGATTTTGTGGCGCAAGGTCCAAAAAAAAAAAAAAACAAAAAAAAAACAAGCTGTGTCAGCTGTGCTGTTCATCATGACCAATAAAAAACCATTTTTGGAATGATTTGGATAATTGGGTAAAAGTTCACCCAAGGATTTATATATAATATTTGGTCATCTGTTTCTTTCATTTTTTGAAATCTTATATCTACAGACACACATCATTTGTATGAAAAATGGCTTCATTATTTTTAAAGTCCCTATAAATTATGCCCCAGCATGCTTCCCTGTACCAAACCCGGAGTATGGCTCTACCAATTAGGGGGAAAAATTGGGTAAGAGTCTTCATAATTTAGAAGTAGGCACCAAGCAGAAGACCCCTGAATAATTGACTATTAATTCCAAAACATGTTTTTGTAAAATAGGCAATTTTTCTTCAACAATTCTTACTATTATATCATCTAACTCAATTTATCAAAGAATTTATCATTTTTTAAATGAGTTTAGTTAGAGCGAAATAGTATCATAGATGTTAAGCATCGAGTGACTCATCCCAGTCGGACATCTGGTTCACCAGTAGTTTCAAAGCCAAGGCAATTATCGACAGATAAATTAAAAATTGCCAAAGAAGAATTTGAATATATGATGCAACAAGGTACATGCAGGCCATTAAAAAATGATTGGGCAAGTCTCTTACACTTAATTCCCAAAAAGATTGGTGACTATGGATCCTATGGGGGCTATCGTACCTTGAATGCCATCACCAAATCAAGGTACACATTACCTAACATCCAAGATTTTAGCATTCAACTCTATAGGTGCAAAGTGTTCGCCTCAACTGATTTGGTGCGAGAGCATATAATCAAATACCTGTATAGTTCATATCTAATGATGTAGGAAAAAAACACCTATCTGTACTTCATTTGCACAATATGAATTCACTAGAATGGGATTTCGATTTTGCAATCCAGCACAAACTTTCTAAAGATTCATGCATTTAATTCTACAAGGCTTAAGAGTTTTGTTTTTCAAACCTTGATGAATAGCATTAAAAATTGTAAGTTTTCATGAGTAAATTTTCGTGCTTCAAAACTTCCTAAAATTAAACAATTTTTCCTCTATTCCCTCTTCATAACTCCAATTTACGTTACTCATTTAAATTATCATATTATATAAAATAAAAATATTTGATAAGTTGAATTCATGGCTTTTTCTCCTTCAAATTATTATTTTTTTTATCTTTTATCTATTGACTGAAATTAATTTAAATTCAACAATACTATATAAAAATGAAATTAATGACTCCAATTTCATGTAAAACTGACAGAATTGAAAAATACTTTTGTAAGAGAGATGAACTTTCTCAAACATCTTACATTCATTTAACACCAAGAAAGTCAATTAATGCAAAATGCTCTAAGTTATGTAAGGAAATGGTGTAAGGGAAGGAGTCTGGACATAAATCCACAGAAAACCAACCTTATACCATTCGCAAGAAAAATAAAAAGGGAGGGATTCTTTATCCCAAAACTTCTTGAGGTTGAAATCAACGTTGCTTCTGCGGTGAAATTTCTGGGCTTAATTCTAAACCAAAAACTCACCTGGAATAAACATGTTGACTACAAAATCAATCAGGCAAAAAAACGCATTATGACATGCAGACGCATGCTTGGTAAAAACTGGGGTCTACAGCCAAAAATGATGTTTTGGATGTACACAGCAATTGTCAGACCGACTTTTACATATGCATCTGTGATATGGTGGTGTAAGGTAGAACAGAAAACTGTGATGGACAAGCTAGGAAGTCTGAAAAGACAGGCCTGCTTGTTAATCACAGGTACGATGTCCACAGCACCTACTAAAGCACTAGAGGCATTTCTGGACCTGACTGCACTATATATCTTCATATGCAGCGCTGCCAGAATAACTGCATATAGAATGAAATTGCAAAATCAGTGGTGTGATAAGCACTTTTCTGGAGGTCATACTACTATTACCAAAAAATTCAACCACCCAACTCTCCAAATGCCTTCAGACAGCATGGAAAGAACATACGTGTTTGAAAGACCATTCGAGGTAGTTTTTCCTACCAGGGAAGAATGGAAAAACAGCATGATTGAAATAAAAAGCAATGATCTTATCTGGTTTACTGATGAATCAAAAAAAGGCAACCTCTCAGGACTGGGGTCTATGGCGTGGCACCAAGATTCAGCCTTTATAAAAGGCTTAGGGAACATGCTACTGTTTTTCAGGCGGAGGTTCTTGCTATAGCCAACTGTCTGCAGATAAATTTAAAGAAGGGCTACCAAGGTAAGCGTATTCTTATTTTTAGCGACAGTCAAGCTGCATTGATGGCTCTCTACTCATTCCAAGTCAAATCAAAAATTGTAATGGAATGTAAAAATCTCCTTAAGGAACTGGCAAATGGGAATAAAATTATTCTTATTTGGGTGCCAGGGCATATAGGAATAGAAAGTAATGAAAGAGCTGATGAACTTGCAAAACAGGGATCCTCTTTCAATCCAATAGGAATGGAACCCTTTTGTGGGATCAACATGAAGACTACAAGGAAGGCCATTCAAAAATGGGAAAAACAGGAGATGAACAAAGTTTGGCGTGACTCTCCTGGCAAAAAGCATGATTTTCAACTCATCTGAGAAAATCGCATCTGAAATTCTTAGACTCCCAAGATTGAAGACTCAAGCAATTGTAGGCTTCATTACTGGGCACTATCATTTCAGGAAACACCTTCATACAATGGGACTTTTTTAAAGAGGAACTAATTTGTAGGAAATGTCACGCAGGGGTAGAATCAACTCATCATATACTATATGAGTGTGATGCTCTTGCCCTTACAAGATTCACTACTCTAGGTAATCCATATCCTAAAGAGTTGCACCTAAACTCCATTGAGGGCCTATCAGACTTTATAAACAAAGTAGGTGACCCAAGATAAAGGAACTAGGAAAAAATTGGGCTTGGAGCATGGTACAAAATGCAACAATTCAGAAGTACCACATATCTGAAAGCTCAAGAAGAAGAACACCAAGAAAGGAATTTGTATCCTGATCTAGCAAATCAGAAAATTTTCCAGGTTTAATCACTCACCAAGCTTATATTAAATTAAGGTAAGTATGTAAACTTGCCTTTCATTTGAATGCCAATCCTGCCTTTAGTTTTTAGTCGAAAGCTTAACTTTTTTACCAATTCATATTCCATGAGCGTTTTTGAGACTTTTTTTGCGACGATACGTACATATATATAACTCTCACACACACATATATTTATACCAAAATTATTTCTATTACAAATCCATTTCGAAAATTCTTACACTTCCATACATTTTCCTTGGCCTACAATTTTGACCTAAGAAACAAATTTTACAAATATAAATACTTCACTGAATAATAGCATTAAGTGCTTGCTATTGAAACATTGATGAAAATACATCAGTAGTAAAATGGATGAGTTTTTTTTTAACAATGTATGGTATCCAATAATTTGGTTTTCATTTTTGAGCATCGAAGTAAAATAATCTACGTAATTTTATTTCTGCTTTTAAAATGTTCGCCCGTGTACTATACATTTTTTGATACACACCTCTCGGAAAAAAAAGTTTTGAAAAAATTAGGGTACTCAAAGCATGTGTGATGAAGGAATAATTGAATAGGACATCGGTTTTATTTTGTTGGTTCACAAAAAACGAGGTAATGATTAAGAGACATTCGTACTGCGACGTTAGAGGTGAAATTCTTGGATCGTCGCAAGACAAACTACTGCGAAAGCATTTGCCAAGAATGTTTCCATTAATGAAGAATGAAAGTTAGAGGTTCAAAGGCGATCACATGCGCTCTACTTCTAACCAGAAACGATCCGACTGTATTCCTCAAATGATTTGCTGGGTAGCTTCTGGAGGAAATATGGTTGCAAAGCTGAAACTTAAAAGTAATTGAAGGGCACACCAGAAATGGATCCCATGGCTTAATTTGACTCAAAACGGTATAGCCTCCCCGGCCGAGACATAGGAAGGATCAACAGCTCTTTCTTGATTCTGTGGTGCATGGTCGTTCTTAGTTGGTGGAGCAATTTGTAAATAATAGCATATAGATTGTACTCATTTAAAGAATACAAGCTCTGTGAATTTAGGATGTGTGCATGTTAATTTGTCTGTGAAGTCTAATATTTTCCTGGTGTGGAGTGGATCTGGAGAAGTGGGTGTCAGATCAGGTGCTGATAGGATACTTTAAGACAAGAAATACGCCTTTTAGTTATAGAAACGAAGTTCCCAATTCCAAATTTTTTATTTCAAAAATTGAACGTTTTTTGGAGAGTTACAGTATGGTTTATACCAAGATGTGTTGCTTTAATTTGGAAGATTTTATGCTTTTGTAGTTAAAGCTTCTTTACAAATTAAGTCTAATGACTTTTCAATTTCATCATAATTACAAGAAAATCCAAATGATTCCTGTTTTCAAATTTCTGGTATTAAAACTGTGCTCGAACAAGTTACAAGACATGACTTTTCACAGTTTTCATCTAAATTCAACTACTAATCTCTGATTCGTAGATATTTTATTATATTTGAGAAAACAAGGAAAGCATTTGTTTAGAATTTATTACAACTGCACTTAGAAGACTATGACGCTATTAGATTTCTAAACTTTAGTTTAAAAATACAAGTGCAGAGTACAAATCAAGAAGCATAGCATCAAAAATATGATGTCATCATAGACAACATATAGGGAAATAACAAAGCTTTTCAAAGGTCTCTAGAAGACCCTTCCACGCTTTTTGGCCATAAAATCGGCATCCTGACTCCCCAGGAATCCCTTCATGTGAGAGGCCGTCAGTAAACTCAAAATAAAAAATGTTTAAAATAAATAACAATTACAAATATTTACTTGCTAAAGAAATGAACTAAACAATGATATCAAAAGCGAGACATTGTTGAAACAATAACGGTATATAAATATTACTGACGCTGGTAGAACATCTGAATGCGATCAAAGGTCCAGAATGATATGAAAATTCTTACAAATAATGAAATTAACCTTTTTACTTTATGTTGAATTAGTTCTAAATAATGAAATTTTAGATTTTCTTTTTATTGAGACTTACCCCAGAATTCTTAAAACTGAAAATAATCCTGTTTTATAATTGTTAATAGAATTTGTTCCACAACACAGTTTTAATAAAAAAAATATTGATTTTCTACTTTAAGATTCTACATTTTTGTTGTCAGTCACACCTTTTTATATTAGTAAAATATACAAATAGAATATTCTATCTTTTTAGCCTCATTAAATACATACTTTTAAGTCATGCTTTTGAAAAATCTTTGATTTTTCTATTCTAATATTTCCATTTTCCGTAAAACAAGAACATTGCACACTATTTAACAAATTCCCGATTTTAGAAATATAGACTTCCCCAAAATATACTTGGTCAACAGGATGCTTTTACATATTAATAATGGGACCGTCAATTCGTAATGCATCCTTTGAAAAAATCTTCAATAATGAAATTAAACAACTTTTTCTGAAAATTTATAAATCTATACTTGTTTGTTATACAAATGTCATTTTTTCGTGCACGGCCTAGTTAGACAAGGGATCACATTTTAAAATGTACTACCAAACACCCATGTCTGAGGCAGGATTTGAGTCAACATATTGTTGAACTGAATGGCAGAGAGTTAACCATTCAAATGCTAATTCGTACATTTATGAAATTAAAATTGTATTTGGTTTTTCACTTTATTCAATGTGTAATTTTATCATGGAATAACTTCTAGAGCTATTAAATCATTAGAAACTTCATGGGAATGCAAGCAATTTTTGATAAATATTATAAGGTAATCCTAAAAGTAGTCCCACATAATTATTGTAGATCAAAATATTAGAAATTCATCTTGTAATTTTCTATTGAACTTTTCAACTTATTTTAGATAGCAAGAAGAGTATCCAGATAAGTTGAAGTATTGATAAATCTTACTTAAAATTCATAATACAATTTCAAAAAATTGTTTTCAGAACTTTTTTACTTTTCTTGATTTTTTTTTTGGCATTTGTTAAGAAAGCTCATGTCATTTTTGCAGTCAGATAATATTATGTTTAAGATCAAGCCAGATAATATTATGTTTTTGCTCAAAGTTTTAAGTTCTACAAAAACGTTATAGTTTGGACTTCATTTCGCCACTGTGAATTTTAATTACAGAAGCAATCTTAAATATTGATTTGTAACTGTTTATCTTCTGATTGTTATCATGTGAGTTTATTATAAACCAGGGGTGGCCAAACTTTTGGGATCCGGGGTCTACTCCACATTTAAAAAATCGACGGCGGTCTACCAATGGCAGAGCTAAATTAACATACGTATTTATTTTCGGTGACAAGAAAACATTGTGAAATACGTTATTTTTCTAAAAAAAACTTAATATCTATAAAATAAAAATTTACTGACAAAAATAATCAAAGTATTCATATATCAAAAACTGACCATCCTATTCACTTCGTTTAGTTGAAATTTGGCAATGTATATCTGCGACAAATTATCATATTGTGGCTGGTACGAGATTATTGCATTGCATAAACACGAAATTAAATGTTCATCTGTTAAATGCGACCAATGTCTGTTTTTTGTTTATGGTTGAAAAAGCAGATTATCAAAGATACATTGATCCAATTCAATTTGTAAATATTTGGAAACGTTTCCTCAGAAATTAATTTCCAAAAATCAGAATCGCTAAATATGCTCTGGATTTAGGAAATATATCGCATCTTAGTTTAATAATTTCTTCCACGACTGTGATATCTATTAAATGTCCTATTTTTCAGATACGTTGTCCATCAATTTTGACATTTTCATTAAAAGGAAATATCATAAAATTGAGTATTTCTTTCAACATAATTGAGTCAGTGAATCTTGTTTCAAATTCTTCAAACAAAACAAGGAAGTATCAAACGAAATCTCGGTTTGGATTATGGATGCACTCTTCCTCCATGTTTTTGAAGTTTCTCAATTCATGTTTTCTTAATTAAGATGCATACCTTTCTAGTTTTTTTTTTTTTTTAATTTTTTTATTTATTTATTTTTTTTTTTATGTTTTAATAGCACTCATCATGTCCGTTTGATGTCTTAAACCTTTAATCATAAATCTTTAAATTGTAAATCTTTGCACAGTTTGTTTTGGGTTTTAAAGCGTAGACTGCAGTAAATTTTTATTTTAAATAATTCATTGATTCTATGTCATAAGTCAAATTGTTAATATCCGAAGTCATTATCGGGATGGTCGCGTGGACTACCTAAAATGTCTTCGCGGTCTACTAGTCGACGTCTTGGCCACCCATGTTATAAACTATCAATACTCTATTTTAGTCTCAGTGAAAAAAATTTTTAAAACATTTCTTTTACCGTGAAGGAAAATTACTTTTTTCAAGAACAATATTTTCAAGCAATTACTTTCAATCTTATAAAGAGCTAATAAAAAATGGGTCCTAATAGATACCTATATGAAAGCAGAACCATCAAATATGGATATAATGGAATTTTAAAGTCAAATTCCATTATATCCATAACTCATGGTTCCAAAATTAGAGTTTTGGCAAAATTTATGTTTCCTTTTTTGGGCACTTCTTAATTAAAATTTTTTTTATTTACTGCAAATTAACTAAAATGTTGCTTGCCAGCAACATCTTATTTATGTTGGAATATAGGTCATATATTCCAACATAAATAAGGAATATATGTCAACAATACCTATCATGTAGTTTCAACCGCCAATAATATTTTACTTCTCTATCGTGGTAAATTGGACTTGTTTTTTTTTTTTTTTTTTGGGGGGGGGGGAGATGTGTGATAATTTAGTACCATCTCATTGATACAAAACTATTCAATTATTAATAAACATTGCTATTTTCACATTTATAGAAATAATCTTAAAATAAATTATTAATTCTTAATATATTTAATTAATCATTTTCAAAGTGATTTTTTAGTGAAGAGGATGCAATATAGTTAACATTCATAAAAACTATTGCTAACGTTTTTTATAATAGCAACTTTTAAGAACAAAAAATAAATGAGTAGGGGAAGTATATTCATTAGATAAAACAATTAAGAAACTTTCACATAGAAAAATATGTTTAAAATTGATATAAAAATATTAATTTTATTTTTATCTAATCTGCACACTATATTATGACAGATAAAATCTGTATGAGGTAGCAATTGCAAAGTAAATTACAACTGGGGGGAAAAAATATAAACGCTGATTTCAAAGTACTATATATTTTGTAAACATTAAAAATATAAAATAATCAATTTCTAAATAAAACATTAATCAATGTTACAAAGAGATATTGTTTGACATATTTTGAGTAAAATATTTCTTAAAGTAATGAAATATTATTCCATATCAAAATAGAATTATTCAATAATATAAAAAAATTCTCCAATATCAAAATTTGGAAAATTTCAAACTTAATATCTGCAGAAATATAATTGTGAACTATATTGAATTGACACACTCAATCAAAACGTCAATAATGTTTATTTTTTATCTAGGGTGTAAAAAAAAAAAAAAAAAAAAAAAAAAAAAAAAAAAAAAAAAAAAAAAAGGTAATAAAATCATTAGAAAACTGATTCAGTTTCCAAAATTAAAAGTTATAGAAACAATTTTTTTTTTTTTTTAGACAATTATTTCTTAAGCTGCATGTTGCAAAGTTATTTAAATTTTTAACAGTAAAACTATTTCGAATATTAAACAATTAATTTGCACCAAACTTTTTAAAAAAAATTTCTGAATCAATTTTTTCTGCTCAACAGAAACGTTTTCTTCATGAGAATTTATTCAACTAAGACCTAGATATTAAAATAAATTCCAAACCACTATAAGCACACAATGTGGAAGTGGAATAAAAGCAGCTAAATAAAAAACCAGAATATAAATATTCAGCAGCTAGCTCTTCAACAAGAAAGTTTTGGTTTGTTACTCAATGGTCATATTTTTGCACTCATGAACTAAATAGACAGGGAAATGGATTGTGAACTACTACAGCCTGAGGTGTAATTTGAACTCAAAACTGTCAAACTGAAGAGAGTTATATATTCTTTAACACTATTGTCCATGTAATATTTTTGTTTGTATATTGAAAAATATATTCTAAGTCAGTGATTCTCAACATTTTGCGGCATGCAAAGAAAAAGATAAGTTTAGAAGTTGTTTACTCACCTATAATACACTGTGTAAAATAATTTATATGTACTATAAAAACAATAGAACATTTATTAGATTAATTACATAAGGATACTTTGATAATAAATTTCAGTTTGATGTTTTTAGACAGTTTCATTTAGATTTGGTCGTAACATGACAATGCTATTCATATCATCTTCTACATTTAAAAGCCTCGATCTTTTTTAAGTTTTTATGTTGAATAATAATAATAATGAAAATTTTTAGTTTTTAGCTGCAAAAAATATGGTAGTTAACTGTAAGAACAAGTTTTCTTTTACAGGATACTTTTCTTTGACTGAAACAAACCTTACTCTAATAAAAAAAACATACATTGGTTGAATTTTTACTGCACACATTTCTAAAATTTAGTGGCACATTTTAAGAACTTGGCAGCAAAGAAAGGGCTGTGTCACAGTGGTTGAAAAAACACTGCGATCAAAGTAAATTTGTTAAAAATCATTCAAATTACACCTTTTCTTTTAAATAGGAAGTTGGCATGACACTGAACATGGTTGATTTTATTTGTTTGTTGCTCAAGAAATCTTTTCCCTATGAGGGCTAATTAGATGGAGACCTACTAGCCCATGTTGGAAATAAGGAATTTGTAGGAATGGCAATAATATATTTTAAAAATTACAATATAAGAAAATTTTTCCCTCAACATTTGGGAATTGAAATTGCAATATCTATAAATGTTTTTAATTTATTCTGCTTGAAGATATTTATGCATATGTAGGAATTAATTTGTTTAAATTTTGAATATACAGAGGGAGGATTATATTAAAAGTTTTCATTCTTTCCAATAATTCTTCTATTAATCACATACACCATTGAGAGTTTAACAAGAACAGATAAGTAGGGTGTTAAGCATTTAGATTAATAGAATCAAATACTTAGGTTTAAAAACGGTTTTTAATGTTTTTGAAGTATTAATAATTAAATTTTAATTGAAGTAAATTTCAATTTGTTTACAGATAATAACTGGTATTGCTTCAATGAATTAATATATTATAAATAAGCAATATGAATAAACAAATTTTTTTTCCATTAAAAATAATTTAGACAATGAAATAATTTCAATCAAATAAACATCTTATTTTCACACACTCAACAATAATCAGTTTTTCAATTCTCCATCAACTATTTCAAAAGAAAATATAACTAAATATTTTAAAAGAAAATATATAGAGAAATAAATCAAAATGAGACACATATGAAAAAGTATTTGGTTGAACAAATATTTATTAATGAGAAAAAAAAAAAATTCAGCTTTCATATAAAAAGCTTAATATATAATGAAAAGCTAAAAAGTTCAAATGTGATAGTTTTTCACTTCTCTATAAAAAACATACTATTTACTGCATGTTTTTCCAAAAAGAAAAGTTTGAAGAGAATTGAAAATAAAAGAAAAAATACATCTTTTCAAGAATATGTGTTAATATACAAATGTTTGAATGACAATAAAAGATGATAATGAATTTTGACATTTTACAAATTTCAACTTTCTGCAAGTTCAGTAGTAGGTTCACATAACACAAAAGTTTTGCACATATCTTCAACTGTTGGAGAACTTGGCATTTGATCACCATCTTCTGAACTTTCTCTTGCAATCTTAAAATATATAATAAAAAAATGCATAGCTGAATAATTTTAGGTCAAGCAAGATATATATATGAAGTGATTTGTACGTATAAGTATTGATTGGAAATTACTAAACTGTATCTGATTAAGTCTTGTGGGTAAAGTTAGGATGGCAACTCTGAATGGATCTTTCATTTAAAAAATAAAATAAATAAATCACTGATTTTTAATGGCTAATTTTTCTATACATTTATCAATTAAGATACGTTTATTTCATTCTTACAAAAAAGATTTGAAGTAGAAATAATTTACAAAAAATTTTATTTCCTGAGAAATTTCTAGAATAAATAAGAAATTAGCTAATAATGACAATCAATGATAAAATATGAAAAACCATTAATGAGAAAGTTTAAATGTGGAGGGAAGGGGAACACACACAGAATTTTTTTAGGGCATATAGTTCAATGGTAAAATAAACAATTTGTCACATATTTTAACACTTGTTAAGCTATAAAATGTCTAGGAAGTTATTTTTAAGAAATTTTTAAGATATAGCTGATAATTTTATTAGTAACAGAGCAATAATAGATATTAAACTTAAATAGAGTTAATATTGAAATAATATGTAATACAAAAACTTCATACTTGAAAATTAAAAAGCACTATTAATTATATTGATAATCAAATATCTTTTATAATGCATACATAAATATTTAATTTTTGCTCTTAATACTACATTTATTTTATTAATGCCTAGATTATATTACATGTATTATCAATTTTTCCTAGTTACATTGATTAAAAAGTTTTGGCAATATTTCAATTTTTCTCCATGACAAGCTGCTTTGCTTGCAATCTTTACTTTCTCTAATTGTATTGCAGTTTTGATTTTTTTCCATACATATTTAGTATACATAAGTTTACTGTGAATTCAATGCATCATTTCTTTGGTAAATGGAAGCAAGGGTTTCTACATATTCAAATGTTAAATTCCCTTTCCATTAGTTATTGTACTTTGGCTGGCCAGATGTATTTTCATGATAATGAATAATGATAATTTTCATGAATAATTTTGCTAAAGGAATTTTTAATGGTATTGGAGTCACATTGTCATATCTTCAACTTTGTAAATGTTTTTTTAAAATTAGTTACAAAACTTTCTTGCAATATTAGGATTAATATATTTCTTAAGTTTTTTAATTGAGCTAGAAAAGGACATCAAATCAGAATGACAACTATACCCTTAAATGATTTTTTTTGTTTCTTTGATGATTTTCAAGACACTCTGTATAGTATCTAATTGCTTTTGGTTGGGATTCACCGTTATAATGTAAGATTTACAGCTATACAATAGCGCTTGAAATCTTTAGTAAATTGATAGTTTCAACCATAGAAGATTGAGGATCATTCATCTTGGCTGTCTTTAGTTGCAAAGTCCATTTTATCAAAACTTATTAAATTCAATAATAAATTGTAAAATTTATTTATACTGAA
Source organism: Latrodectus geometricus (assembly GCA_026290005.1). NCBI lineage: Eukaryota > Metazoa > Arthropoda > Arachnida > Araneae > Theridiidae > Latrodectus > Latrodectus geometricus. Next base: position 284,901 of record JAPDSC010036130.1, read on the forward strand.
AAGAGCAGTTTTCATTTTATAGGGGAAATAAGTAAAAAAAGAATCACGTTTTTCAGAGATGTGAAAAACAAAATCTTTAGGAGAGAATCAGAAACACATCTTTCTTCAATAAAGGAGAGTACAAAGCATATTGGTACTATTGTTTTAGAAATCGAAACAGCAAATCATTACATATCAGAGAATTTTTTGATGCAGCATTTATGTGTATAGAAAAACTTCAGAATATTATTCTTATTTAATCTTTCAAAATAATGATTGATAGATTTAAAAAAAAAAAAAAAAAAAAACTTTTTAAATAAAAAATTTTAAAGCTATTCTAAAAATTTTAAAGCTATTATAATAACTTATTTATATATAACAAATGTTTCATAAATTGCACAAAATTAAGCTCTAAATTTAAAAATACAACATGTGAATACATATAATTACCGATCAGAGCTTAAATATTCTTATTAACTTAATATTATTGGTACAGTAATGTTGACTACTAAAAAATACCAACTTTTTGGTTAAGAATTGGTAGATGAGGAATGCAGATAAAGAAACATTTCTTTTTTAATGGCAAAACTAACAAAATTTCAACTTTAAGGGGGAAAAAATCCAAACAGGATAAATGCATTATTGATTATATATAAAAAAGCAAAAAGAAGAATAGTTATTATACTCAGTATATATGATGAAAATAATTAACTATATTATTTTGTGATGTCATGAAAGGGGATGCCTTTTGGGGGAAAACAGCTAGTGGCTTAGCAGTCTGACCTAAAGGGGCATGTAGTACAAGTGAAAAGAAAAATAATTAGAAATACATACACCAGTGATTGATATAAAATTGAAGGAATTTAAGAAAGAAATTATCATCATGTATAAAAATAAAAAAGTTGAAGATTAGAAATAGAATGAGCTTGAGGAAACAAAATTGTTGCCGCCAACTTTTTTTAACCATGGATATAGACACTGACATAAGCACTGGAAGAACTTACTCAGCATTCTCAACACCTTTCAAGAAGGAACAAGGGTATTTCCATCATTATGTGGGATACTTCTGTTCATTGATCCCAGCAGCAATAATGATAGTTCAACTTATATATGACTTAATCAGTATATGGATGAAAGGCTTTTGAATATCAGTCATTCCAAAAGAAACATGGAAAGAAAATCATTCAGATAAATAAGAACAGGTAAGATGAAAAAAGGTCATAACCATCTACTTAATGGCAAAATTGACAAAGTTTCAACTTTTTATGTAAAAACATCTTTTATTTTAAAAATAGTATGCGATAACATCATCCTACATTTCTTTAGGATGAGTATGCAGCTGAACCCACCACAAAGAAACGGATCTCTTGGACTCCAGTAATCGAAAATAACTAAAAGTGGGGAAATTCTCAATTGCAAAGGAGAAAAATATTCACTGTAAAGCACAGTTAACATTAAAGATTAAGAAGCAGCACTAAGAAAGGATGTTTCAAACAAGCATTAAAATTTAAGTGAAAGCAAAATTTAAAAGAGAGAGAGAGAGAGATACACCATAGTATAAATTACTCCCCACAATGGTCAAAAAGAGAGGGGGGAAAAAAACTTGTGATGGCCATCACATCAAGATTATGAAGTTAAAAAATAAATAATAACTAGACATTTTAAGTTGGTTGGTTGGGTTTTATGGTGCAAGGTCCAAAACTGAACACGCTGCACCAAGACTAAAAAAAAATTTTTTTTTTTTAAAAAAACCCAAACAACTTTAAAATCTCTAAAAAACAAAAATCTTTGTTTACAATAATATTAAAATCTAACAGTATTTTAAATTTTAAAAGGAAAAAATACATACGTCTATATAATTATACAAATATATAATGTAAAACAAATTAAACAAAATTTAAAAATTCTATTGCCCTTAAAAAGGCAAATAACTTTCCCCCAATAAATCAAATAATGTTAAGATATCAGTTTTAAAAAATGTCAACTTTCATAGCTACAATTTTTGCACGAAATTAAAATATGATATACTGAAAATGGTTCATCACACCTTTCACACCATGGATTTAATTCACTTAGAAATAAATGTCTATGTGCGAAATGTGTGCGTCTGATATGAAGGTGAGCCAATCTTCATAACGGTAAAACGGATGGAATGAAGTATGGGAAAGGCATGCAATTTGTTTGAGACCTGTATATTCCATAACTACTGCCAGAAAGAAATTACAAATCTTTTTACAATGAGAAGATTTGTAATTTCTTTCTGGCAGTCATCTGTCCCCCTTCTCACATTGAGAAGAGGGATAGATGAATGAAGTAAAGAGAATGCAGCTATAGCAACCGCATCTGCCTTTTCATTTCCCTCTAGACCTACATGACTTGGGTTCCAACAGAAAATGATTTCATAGCCCTTGTCAGCAAAAGAATCTAATGCTCCGGAAATCTTGGACACACCAGGATGACAACTATTGGAATTTCTCAACGTTTCTAATGCACTCAAACTGTCAGTATACACGCAGATTTTATAAAGCTTTTATGTATTCATTAGCTGAAGAGCTTGAAGAATGGCCGTAGCTTCAGCCATAAAGATGGAGCAGGACATATGGAGGCTGTAACCATAACTGGTATTACCAAAAAATACACCACAGTCAACATGTTCTTCAGTTTTAGAACCATCTGTGAATACAGGCGTGTATGATGAATACTGACAGCGATGAGATAGATAAAGCTCTTGAAAAATCATTGAAATTGCGTCCGATTTTCTAAATTGAGCAAAAGAATTAATAACAGTTATCTGTGGATCATACCAAGGTGAATGTCCGTTTTAGTAAAATGGACATCATATAGGTCTGTTAAAAGGAGTTGAGCTTTGGTTCGAGAGAGAAGGTTGGATGCTACATGGTTGGGCATCATATAATCTCTTCAATGCAGGAGTAAAAGCCAAGGAACGTAAAGGGTGTAGTCTATAAGACATAACCTTAGCGTAGTAATAGAGAGATAGCTGCATTCTTCTCAGGTCTAAAGGCAATTGTTGGCAAATCGCTTAGAGTCTCTGGACGGCCGATATGCGGAATGCACATGAACATATTCTTAAAGCAGAGTGATGGACAGTGTCCAGTTTGCATAAAATAGAAGACCTAGCAGATCCATACACAACACTTCTATAGTCAATATGAGATAGAATAATTGATTGATAGTCCCGAAGCAATGACAAGCAATCAGCACCCCAAGATATATTTAATAATACCTTGAGGATATTAAGCGATTGTTTGCACTTCTTCCGCAATTGTAAAACATGCGGAAAAAAGGTTAACTTCTGGTCAAATATCACACTTAGAAATTTATCTCATTGACAACAGGTATTGTAGTGTTGTTCAGATGGATAATAGGATCATTGTAAAGGCTGGTCTTCTTGCAAAAATGGACACAGCAGCAGGTCTTGCTAGGAGAAAATGTAAAGACATTATCTGCACACCATGCAGCTATTTTATTTACAGATGTTTGTATTTGTCTCTCAATTAAACGCATGTTCGATCGTTGGCAAGATATTTGCAGGTCCTCCACATACATAGTGAAATGAACAGAAGGTGATAGAAGATGAAGGATGTGACTAATGTATAAAATAAAAATTGTTACTCTAAAATAGAGCCTTAGAGTATACCCTCGGCTTGAACAAAAGGTGCCAAATACGAACTTTAAAAACACGAGAGCATAAAAATTTTTGTAGGAATATTGGAAGATTACCCCTAAAGTCAAAATTATATAATGAATGGAGAATTCCATATCGCCAGGTATGGTCATATGCCTTTTCTATGTCGAAGAAGATGGAAACCAGATGGTTCCACCACACCAAAGCGTTGCGGATTTGGGTTCCTAAATATGTAATGTTATCAAGAGTGGATTTTCCTTTACAAAATCCCCTTTGATTGACATGTACACATTTATTTTCATCTAAGACATGCACGAGGCGGGCGTTGACTATACCTTCGAGAGTTTTTCAAAGGCAACTCGCCAGAGTTATTGATCGATAATGTGAAGGATTCGAAGGATCCTAACCATGTTTAAGGACCGGAATTAATATTGCTTCACTCCAAAGTGATGGAAATTCCTTTTCAGTCCAGATCCTATTGAACAGATACAATAAGTTCAATAGGGAGTCTGGACTTGAATGTCGAAGCATTTGGTAACTGATTTCGTCAGGTCCTGGACTGGCATTGTTAGCCTGCTGCAATGCTCGCTACATTTCCAACATCCGAAATTCGCAGTTGTAAGGAAAAGCTTGTCTTTGGTAGAAATGGATTGATGTTTGCTCAGCTCGACTGTTTGTCCTTAAAAACGAAGAATTATAAAAGTTGGAACTCAAGACACTAGCAAATGTTTCACCAAAGATGTTTGCAATGTCCACGGGAGAAGAATATATAGCAGCTCCGGTTTTTAAGATAAGAATTGCAAATTCTCTATAAATACCATTGGCTGCTTTTATTTTTCTCCATAACTACTTATTGGATGCGGAAGATGTTATAGAAGATAATTAGGGAGATCAGGATTATTTCTGACTTCAATGACGAGCGCTGAAACCTAATGCTTTTGCTCTCTTAAATGCAATAAGATTCTACGTTGTGGGGTACCTCCAGAACAACCCCTATAACTTCCTTTGTTTTTTATGTTTGTTGTCCACCAAGGTTTGCAACGCCTTTTTGGTCTAGAAGAACTTTTAGATATTGCAGCATCAGCTGCACTTATAATTGTTTCAGTGACTTTATATATGGCATTATCAATATTCTCGATCATAACCATTTTATCATCAACAACTGCCGATTGTGTAAATAACTTCCAATCTGTCCGAATGTACACGTAAGTAGCTATGCCATTGTTGCACACTACTACCTCCAGTCTAGGAGATGAGGAGTGGGAAACGATCACTATTATGCAGATCGTTCCTCACTGTTATATTTAACAATGGCGAGATCGAGAGAATGAAATGTTCTTGTAGGTAAGTGAAATTATGTCTTCTCGTCGGTATTCATCAGACAGAGGCTATTATCAAAAATAAACTGCTCTATCTGACGACCGTGAGAATTAGTTTCATCCCTTCCCCACAGAGAATTATGTCAGTCACCTACTAACAAAAATGGTGTAGGCAGCTGATCCACTAATGCATCGAGTTCCTCTTGGAGGATTACATCATGTGGTGGCAAATACAAATTACAGACTGTAATCTAACATGTTGTGTGAATTCTTACAGCTACAGCCTGTAGAGTAGTATTTAATGGATGGACAGTGCTGGGGAAGTTATTGGATGTTAATATACAAACACCACCAGTCACTGCATCATCATCACCACAGTTTTTTCTAAAGAAGTTAAATCCACGCATGTTTATGTTGTTAAAAGACTTCAGGAAGGTTTCCTGAAGTATCAAACATGCGGGATTGTGTGTTGAAATTAGAGACTCGATGTCATCAAAATGTGAACGCAAACCATGGCAGTTCCAAGAAACAAAGGAAGTTATTTTTTAAATTGTAGAGCTCCTTTTCCGGAGCTGGAAGGTGGGTCATTGATAGGCTCCTCGAACGATACATCATCGTCTGAGGGATATAAGGACACTGCGTCAGTCTCCAAGCAGGAGAAAGCATTATGGAAGTAAATAATTAGTTTTTTGGTTCTTTTGATATTTTTAATTTCAGAGTCAGAAAATGTCAGATATTTTTTAAATTTTGGCTTTTCGATTGATTGGGGTAACTTTAATGGGGAAATATAAAAGTATTCAGTTTGAGTGCTGCTCGATTTAGTGACTTTCCTGGCAACAGCGGCATAACTCACTCCAGATTGGAAGTATGTGAAATGATTTGTTTTCTTGCCTCTGGATATGAATATTTTTGTTGAACCTTTATTGTGGTGATCTCTTTTTCCAGCAAATACTGAGGACAACTTCGAGAATAGGAGGGATGGTTGACACATTCCTCCTTCGTATTGCAGTTCGAGCTATTGTGGCCAAACACCACGCAGTGAGAGTAGGTGAGTTTGCCTCTGCACGCGTTTTTCAAGTGTCCACAGTGCTGACATTGGAAACACCGCAAAGGATTAGGGATGTACGGCCTGACAGTTAAATGCATATACGCAGCTTTTACATACTGCGGAAGGTCTGGTGCCGCAAAAGTCAGAATCAGGTGCTTGGTATCGATTTCTTTACCATCTTTTCTGACTGTAATGCATCTTATGCCACAGACCTTCTGATTTTGTAAATTTTTAAGAATTTCTTCCGTCAGCGTATACAATAAGTCCCTTGCGGAGATGACACCATGTGAAAAATTAAGGTTCCCATGAGGTGAGACAGTCACTTCAATATTAGCTAATGTTTTCATGCTTGCCAGAATTACTGCTTGAGAGTCTGATGTAGCCTCTACAAGCAGGTCACCTGAGTGCATCTTTTGAACTTTCTTAACTTCCCCAACGATTCCAGATATTCCTTTTGATATCAAGAAAGTAGAAACTGCTGTGAAATTTCCCTCCTTTCTTTTAATAACAAAAAATTTTGGTTTTAGATTTTCCATTTGTTGCTTCCATAGGAGGAAAGTAGAATTTTTAATTTCCATATGAATTAATATAAAATTTCGGGACCTGACCGCACCACCGAGTACAACAAGGGAATGCGAACCAGCTACACCAGTGCTAGCCAAGTCCTATACGATCACAGTACATACCTGTGATGGCCTCCACCCTTAACGAGTCATCCAGCAGGTGTACTGATCGCTTGATCCATAAAGCCGATTGATGTGCTGAGAACCACAGCACACCTCCCGTTTTCGTGAAGCAGAGGCCAAAGCAATGTATTGGTTTCTGAGAGCCTCAATTACCAGGACCCTCCTTTCTAGGAACACGGGTCTCCACACACGGCAAACACATGGGTGATTTAGTAGTCAAGAGAAGCTAACAGCAAAAGAGCGGGAATAGCTACTCAAGGGGAGTCTTCAACTTCGTAAGAGGCAACCACAACGAAGGAGAAAAGGAAGAAAAAGCAGAAGGGAGAGGAGAGAAGAAAAGAAAGAAGAGGACAGATTACTGGGGTACCTCGGGATTGTGACACTCGTGTTTACTTAAAGAAAGTAAACACCCTGAAGGGGGTGAGCCTTTGATCATTCCCTCAAACGATAAATTTTTGTCCGAGGGATGAAGAGAGACAGCATGGCTCTACAGGTGAATAAGGAGGACTTTTGAAAACCCTCCTTTGAAGATTTTAATTTTGAGGACTTAATGCCTCTTGATTTAGCCAAAGGAGCTCTTCTAATGATGAAAGATGAAGATTTTGGCCTTTCAATGTTTGTTTGGGGAAATCTTGTTACAGGGAGTGACAGATTATTCGTTTGAGTACTTATACTTTTGGTGACTTTTTTTGCAGTGGCTGCATCACTTACTCCAGGTTGCAGTGTGTGAGAGGTAATTTGTTTTCCAGTCTCAGGATAGGAACATTTATTTTTCACTTTATAGGTGGTAATTTTTTTTTCTTGTACCCATGGAGGACAGCTACAATAATAGGAGGGATGATCACATTGACAGTTGATACATGCCTCCTTTGCTATGCAGGTCGAATTACTGTGGCCAACTGCGGCGCAGTGAGCGCAAGTCAGTTTGCCTCTGCTGATTTCTCGAGTGCCCAAAACGTTGGCACAGAAAACATCGCAAGGGATTTGGTATATAAGGCTGGATGGGAAGATTCATGTACGCAGCTTTAATACTGTCTGAGAGGTCTGGCGTCGCAAAACTCAGAATGAAATGTTTAGTTTCAATAACTTTTCCATCTCTTCTGACAGTAATGCGTTTAACAGCACAGACCTTCTGACTTAGCAGAATTTCAAGTATCTCATTTGTTGGGTAATTACAGAAATCCCTTGCGGAAATTACACCTTGTGAAAAATTTTACCATGAGCCCAGATAGTCACCTAATGTTTGCTAACAACCACATATTTAGCATTTCTGTTTGTGTAGTGTTAGCAGCCTCCACCAACAAGTCACCTGATCATAGTTTATGGATACCTCTCACTTTCCCAATTAATCCAGATATTTCTTTTTGTGTTAGAAAGGGTGACCCATTTTTGAAAGTACCCTCCTTTCTTTTAATAGCATAGAATTTTAGTATTCTTGTTTTGCACAAGTTGCTATCAGGGGAGAGAAGAAAAATTTTTATTCTGCATTTAATAAACTAAAATTTCAGGATCTGACCACACAATCCACCACTGAGTCCAACAAGGGGATGCAGACCAACTGCACCAGTGCTAGTTAGATCCTATATGATCACAGTACATCCCTGAGATAGCCTCCACCCTTAACGAGTCATCCAGCAGAGGTACCGATCGCTTGATCCATAAAGCCAATTGATATGCTGAGGACCACAACACACCTCCCGTTTACCTGAAGCAGAAGCCAAAGTAATGCGTGTGTCTCTGGGGGCCTCAATAATCAGGACCCTCCTTTAAAGAAAGTAAACCCCCAGAGGAGCTAGACATTTTAAATGTTTCTTTGCTTCTTAAAATAATTCTCTTTAGTTTATAGAAAACAGAAAGAACTGAAGAGAAAATTGAAAATCTGGCACCTGAAAAATAAAAGCTTTTATATTTTTGGATTATAACTAGACACGTCAGTTAATTTGAATAATTTTACCACATGGCTGTAAGACCCTGCAATCAACCTAACAAAGTACACTGTACAGCAGGAAGTTATAATAAAGTGCCTTATCATTATGTATGAAATTGGATATTAAAGTTCACTCTCAATTAATAATCACTACTTTTCATCAATGTTTCATATACAAGTTAAGCATCTTGTTACAAAACATGTTGATGAACCAACATGAAGAATTACAATTTCGATTAACATTTGTTGCAACCAAAAGAACTGTTAATTTGCCAATATTTCTTTATATGTGAAGTTGCTACCTATCCCAATTCTATTGTCAAAGATAATCAGTCAGCCAATTTTCTGATGTTTTATTTTTCTCAAATACTTATTTTTTCAGAAAACAATATTTGGTTATAGTGTTAACACTGAGATTTGCTGCTGAGAATATAATATTAAAATTTGTTTATGAATCACTTTTTCAAGTTTTTAGAAATGAAATTAACAGATTTCAATGAAACTTAAATATAAAATAAAATAAAAAAATAAAAAAAGGAAAATTAAGTCAACAGTAAAATAATACATGAAAATATTTCAAATCAAAGATGATTAATGTAAGGTTCTTCATACCATGCCATTAATTGACAACATGCTTTAACCACCATTTGAAATGCATACTTTGTTAATAGTAACAGTCCCAAACAGGACATTTTAAAGGGAGTTATTCTCATGGTATAGATAGTAAATCTTTTAGTGTTTTTTAAACAATAAAAGCATAATTTTGCTTGTAAAAATGTTTTTGAATGATTATTATCTAAGAAATGAATCAAAATTTTACACATCGGAAGAGAATGGTATTACTATTATACAATTTTTATGTGATACTTCATGCAATAATTGCTTTTTTAATTCAACTATTATAATAAATTCAAATTTTTTTGAGACATTTATTTTTACACAAAGTATAAAAAGTGCAATATAGTGTAAAAAAGTAATAAATTAAAAATTTTTTTTTATTTACAATTTGAATAAGTCATAGATCAAGAGACAAAACTTATGTATTGAAGAAAAATATTCTACTTTAATAATAGTTGAACTAATTATATATAGAATATAAATTCCAAATATTTCACATGGAAAGAATGTTCCACAAAATTGCTTCGGAAATGCCCAAAAGGTAAAATTATAACTGTCAAATTAATATAAGCTTGAACAAAACATTTTAATTCAAAAATTAAAGATAAATAATTAAATAAATAATTTTTTTTTACCTCAGATTCACTAAATGCTTTTATGTCTTCAGGTTTACTATCATTCATTTCTTCAATAGCTTCATTAACTTCAAAAGTTTTCTGCTTTTTAAAGGGTGGCTCATTATCAGATAATTCAGATTCATGTTTATTGTCTACATCTTCTTTTTCTTCTTCATAAGAACCATCTTCTGAAGAATATTCTCCATTTTCCCCTTTAGAAGAGTTAGGAATCTCCTCTTCAGATGTAGTACATAAGCCATTTTGATCAGTTTGTGAAATTGCTTCATTGTAAGTTCCTGAATTTACATCATCTTCTACTTTAGAATCATTTTCTTCTTCTGCAATAGACAAATTATCTTCTTCTGAGCTCATATCAGGATCACTAGTGATTTCTTTATCCTCTAATTTTGATGAATGAATCGCATTAATCGGTTGTTTATTATGTGAATCCTGTTCACACTGGTATTCCATTTCAGATTCAGATTGACTAGAAGGATTAACTTCAGTAACAGCATTACCATTGCATTGAATTTCTTCTGTCATACGTGATGTAGAGTCAACTTCTTCATTTGACAAGACATTATTCTCGTTTTCATTTGTATGGGTTTCAGGAGGTGAATTTGTGTGATTATTTGACTTTTGGCTTTCATTGCTTGAGGAAGCATTTGTATTATCAGAATTATTTACAATCAATCTTGGTTCCTTTTCCCAATATTGACACAAATTATCTTCAATAGCAGGATCAAAAAGAGTTTTTCTATGAGTAAATACTTCTGGCGATTTCTTCCTTGAATGCAGCACATGTCTGCTCATTGAAGTTGCTCTGTGACTGAACTCCTTTATCTAAAAAAGAATAGTGTTAATGCATTTCCTAAATATGAAATTACTTTTTCAACCACATGTTAAAACATAAATGCAAATTTAATATTACAAAATCAAATGTGGAAACTATTTTGGAAAAAATCTTACTTCCATTATATCATGCTTTATTGCATGAAATAAGCCGGATAATTAAACTGTGTTCATTAGTTTATTTACTACTTTATGGTTACTTTTTGTATACAACATCTAATGAATAATTGAAAAAAGAAATGTATTTAAAAGTATGTATTCTAAAATACAATTTATTATAGATTGCTATTCTCACTAATATTGTTTATTATTATTTTATAAAACCATAAAAAGAATTGGAAAAATAAATAATTCTTTCCCCAATATTTTGAATTTTTATTACTGACTACTTTTTACTTTTTCTAACTCGAATGAAAATATCTGAAGTATATTAGATATACATATTTGTTTTCATTTTACATCTGCATAATTTCTTACAGTAAACCTATTAAAAAAATATTAGGAAGATTACAAAAATCTTTTTAACTTTTTAAGTATACGTGTTGAAAACTCATGCTTATTTTTCAGTTGCCATCGTACCATGCAGATTATGAAATGCTTTCTAATTACATTAAAGTAAGATTTGAAATTTCTAAACTGGCATTGATTTGGAAAGCACAGAATAATTTAAACCTGACATATTTTTACAGTACCAATGAAATTCTAAAAATAAAATTTATTTAAAACAATTTCAAAATTTATTTATAGTAATTATGCAGAAGACAAACTTACTTTTAAACTTTGATCTCTAAGAGACATTTTCAAAATGCCAACACACTGAGTTAGCACTTGAATTTTAAAACTGTTCCATGAAATTAAAAATGCCAAATTTAGCTCATACAAGTTATATCTACATTCTTCATCCATATATGGAAATGGATACTTTTTAAAACGGTTATGTTTTTGAATTTTCTTTGATGTAGATATCACAGTCGAAGTTATATCCTAAAAAAGAGCAAAATAAAGAAATAAAGAAAGAAAATGACAAGACAAAACATGTAAATTAAAAAAAAGAAAGTATTTCAATCTCACCTCTTTCAATTTTTCTTCAAGAAAAGGACTGGCAGTATATATCAGTATTCTCAAAGCTGGGAAAGAAAGGAAGAACATAATAAAAAAAAGGATCATGAGATAACTTCCAAAATTTTTAATTTAATAACAAGCCCCCAAAAGTTTCTTATATACGATCATAAGAAATAAATGTCATTTCTAAAACAATGGGTTATACTTTGGTATGGACGATTAAAGAAATCTTGTGATGATAATTAATAAAAAAAATTATCCATTTTTTATAAAGTAAATCTTAAAATATATATAAAAAAAATTAATACAATATTGTGAGAAAATATTGAAAGAAAAAAGTCTCTGCTTTTGCAAGTAATATAAATTTATTTAATTTTACAAATTCTAATTAATATTTAGCACTTGTGATGTATATAAAAAGTTTTAAATGACACATGGGGGAAAAAGTATAAATGAGTAAAAATATATATAGCTACAAAATGTACAGGGGGTTACAAAAATGTGGAAACACCTTAGATTTATAATGAATCCTTTATTAATATGATGTAAGACCTTTTTAAGTGCAATACAACTTGAATTTGCTTAGGAAAAGATTCATACAAGTAATGAATAGTGTTTAGAGGAATACAGTATCATTCTTTATGGAGATGTGAAAGTTTTGGGAGAGATGGTGGATTTAGGTTCTGTACATCAGTAATGAACCTGATTAGATATTTTATTCTTTCTAACAAGAGATCCTTTCTTTCAGCTTTGCGATTGGTCCAGTAGAAAATCATGACAGATCCATCTTAATGTTTGACAGTTCAAAGGAGAGAGTCACAATAATATACGTGTACAAACATTCTCTTAATGTGTATTTATCCTGTCATAGGGAAAAAATGTGAAAAGTAATTTGTCACATCATATTTACTTCTACTAATCCATTGACTTGATTTTATGAGTGATACCACAGTAGAGGACATTCAGCATTAGTATCTGTGACAAGTGGCTTGAGAATTGCTGTCCTGCTGTAAATGTTTTGTTTATGAAGATGGCTTCCAATTGATCACTGACATTAGAGGACCCTAAAGGTCATGGCAAACTAGTTAGATAAATGGTTCATGCTTGTTATCAGAAGGTAGTGAATTCCAATTCTGACACAACCACAGATGTTGTTTTGTTTACAATGTCCTCAACGAATAATGATATCTCTAGAGGTGTCATAATGATATCTCTAGAGGCCAAGTATTGGAGGTTTCTTACTTGGTCCCAGCTTTTAAATTACAAAGACCCCCACCTGGCTGCTTATATTTGACTGATAGTGTCCAATTCAGATCTAGATACAGAAAAGTATGCTGGTGCACCAACATTGAAGAACCTAGATGGTAATAGAGCTCTGCTGTTTGCTTTTTACAATCTGCTCCAATATTCACCAGTCTAATGCACTAAGCTTCTATTTTCATTTACTATTTTACTTTATTGAGCTATGTATATGCTATTATAACTTGATGCTGTATCATTAAAAGTGCATAAAAGTTGGGATCTTTTACTCACAATTGTTACAACAAATTTGGCTTTTTTGAAAATCTAAGATTTCCTACATTTTACTTTTGAAAAAATTCAAAACTTATGAAGAATATATGTATATGATTTTAAAAATTGAGTTAAAATATTCTAACTGGTAAACCCTAAGAAAAAAAGGATGATCAATATTGAATAACAAGCTGAAAATTAACCGCTTCCCTTACAAATTTTCTTGAAGAAAATTGCAAAAAATCATCACATTTTTTTATTTTATTATTAAATACAAGGAAACGAAACAAAACAAAATATGTAGGTATTAAGTTGAATTTTTAATTTTTTACAGGTGTAAAAGCATGTAGTTTTAATATTAGTTTATTATCCCGAGTTATCTCGGGCAAATGATAAAAAAGTTAAATATTAGTCTTTGTATGATAATTTTTGAAACAAGGGACAACACAAAGTGATACCTGACATTCCGTACGATGGTATCTGGTCTCTTTTCTTAAGGCATCATCGCCATTATTATATTTTTTTTCAATGCAACTATCTTCCTTTGTACATTACTAATCCACAAGCCGTCATTATACCATAGAGGAACACGTGACCAATCCCGCCAAAAGAACCATGAATTAATTGAAATGACAAAACTACCAGTTAAAGCTGAATATTTCTTTTCATTTTCTCCAAGCCGAGTAAAATCATGATAAAACAAATCGTACTGACAAATTCTGCTTCACCCGAGTTTTCTCGGGATAATATTTAACAGCAATATATACGTACCCAAGATAACTCGGGATAATCAGGCAAGCGGTTAACAAGGTTTGTTTTTTTTGTGTGATTTACTGGTGCAAGGTCCAACACTGGACATTTCTGCACCATACAATGTTTAAAACTAGAAACTTAGTAATAAAAGGCTAGTCAAATGTATCAGATGGAAGGTATTAAAAATTCAATAAAAGTTTATGTAAAAGATTAAAACAGATAAAAGTTTAAATGGAATTTAAAAAACTTATTGCACATAAAAATGCAAACAAATTTCTATGTAGTTTAAGCCCAATTAAATCTGATACAATTAAGTTTGTGCAAAAGCTAAGAAGGATAACTGTATTTTTGAAGGTTTAACAGTAGTGTGTTGATTTCTTCAATCTTAGAAAAGAAGTATAACCATTAAACGTTATATCAAATTATATTGTAATAAAAAATTTAACTTTACCATAAGTAAAATTTACATAAAATCAAACAATTGAGGATATAATAATTAAAAAGTTAAATTGTAAACGTACACTTTTTAAAAATAATTTCAGTTCATTTATTAACTTTTGTTATATTTAATAAAACAAACATTTACACCATTTAATCAATAAGAATATGTATTTTTATTTCACTATGTCCACCAAGCAGCAATTTTCTTGAATAATGGATACAAAATTCAGCAAGATATTTAAAAAATTTTGTAAAAAAGGAAACAAAAACAGCAAAAATATTTATTATTAATAAAAATTTTTTTTAATTAATTTAATGAAACAGTGTTTACCTTTCAAAGCTTCATTACAAGCCTTCATTTTACTTTTGCTATAATTACTTTTTTCTGCAGGATCAGGGAAGAATATATCTTGAGCTTTCTTCTTGGAAGAAGACTGTCTTTGAACATTCTGTACAATATTACACACACACATATATATATGCATAAATATATATATATATATATATATATATATATATGCTCTTAAAAACATACAAAATTAGAATATATTTCAAAATAGCTCTATTCAAAATTTTAACTAAATTATTAAGATAACTAAAACTTCACTGTTTGATTGAAAGCTTTATATAGATAAATATTAAGCAAAATATTAAATGCAAGTGAATAGATTCTGTAATTATTTCATTCTTCTAATAATCATTGCTTCCTTGTAAAATATATGCAAACAGATTTATTATTATTTAAGCTATTTTTAGTTATTTAAGTTATTTGTATCAGTGCAAAGGAAATATGAAAAATATTTGACTCTCAGATCAACACATAATTAGTGCATTTCATTGAAAGATAATATTTGCATTAGTGTGATAATTAGAGTTTATAACAAGTTTACTGACATTTAAAATATACAGAAAATGCTTTGATGAACTATTTACAAGCCAAGACTACATATTTTTAGTTACATTTAAATTAATGAATTAAAAACAGTAATTTTCTAGATTATACATTTAGTTAATGCTTATATTAAATTTGCAAGCTAAGCAATTATAAATAGGTTTGAAACATTATCAAAAATTGAGAGCACTTTTATTTAACAATATGATAACAAATCAATATCTAAAATTAGACTATTAAATATTAAATAAATTTATTATAAATTCACTATAATAAAGAAGCATACCATCAAAGATTGATCTTCACATGTCTCAGAAACAATATCTTTTAATAATTCCATAACAATATATTTTTTACTGCCAATATTTAAAGAGACTGGTACGCCACACTTATTAAGCCAAATATTCAGCATTTTCCAAGTAGCATACCGCATTTGACTAATAAAGAAATAAGAAAATTTGTTACATTTGTTATAAAAAGCTTAAAAAAATTTTAATTTCCATATAAAAAAATAAAATTAGTCAAACGCATAATTATTGAAACTATTTTAAAAATAATCACATTCAATCAAAAATAGAAGTTTCCTTAGTTTATTTAAAGAACAATTTGAAATAACTTCAAACATATAAATTAAAGGTTAATTCCATTGCATTGCACTTTGATTTGGTGCCAACAATAATTTTTTTTAAACATCAGAATTAACAGATTAAAATAGATCTCGGGCAATCACTAATATCAAACCTAATGTGGGTTATTTGTGACTCAATTGTCATTTGGGCTAATGAGACCTAATGTTTAAAGTAGATTTCAGACAACTACAAACATCCAAACCCAAAGTGGAATTCGAACACCATAAATTGTAAAACCTGATGTGGGAATCAAAATACAAGAATTGAATTGAAAAACCGGAATGCAAATCATTTGGCTGACAGCTTTGCTTATAGCATTGTTTTGTGGAATATAGATTATCAGGAAAAACAAATGCTACCAAGTGTTTTTACAATACAGTACTGAATAACTAAAAATTAAATTTTAATAACTAAGTAGATTCAATTATTTGCTTTGCATGATTTTTGTATTTTAGTATTTTGGAAGAACAATAATCCACAGATCTAGCTAAGAGTGAAAAAGCAAGGTCCTACTATTTTAGTTTTTATTTCTAAAACAATATGCATCAATCAGGATCATTAGTACTGTTGTTCAAAAATAGCACAAGCCAACACTATCAAGTAAAGAAAAATTTCATCATGTATTATTTCTAATTTGGCAGTTATTTCACCCTCTCTATTATACTGGTGTGCAAAATTTAAGCAACAATGTAAATTTTAAGCAGATATTCATGAAATTGCATAAAAGGAGTTCTTGCAATCAGTGCAATGAGCACCTAATTCAGTAGAAAGGTCATGCGTATGCAATTATCAGTGGCAAAACGTCAGAGGTAACGTGAGAGTATGCAAAACGTGAGCAATTCAAGCCTACAATAAAATTAAGGACAAAGGAGCAGTTAAAGATTTTCGTTTCAAGCGCAAGTGAGTGTTTCAGTGAAATATGGCCAGAAAAAATCACCAGGACGACTTTACACATGGAAGAGTGATTGGAAAACTGGAGGAGGGGTGTAGTGTGACCAGTGTAGCTGAAGAATTCGGAATCAACAAAAGTGTCATTTCGTGGACTCGGAAAGCCTTCAGAACCACAAGTACAGCTGTTCGAAAGGTAGGTGGTGGCCGCCCCAGAAAAATAACTGTAGTGGATAACCACTAAATCGTCCTGCAGGTGAAAAAATGCCGAAACCAATCAGCAAGCGCCATTGCTCAGCAACTGTGTACAGAAACGGGGCAACAAGTGTCGCAGTTTGCTGTAACCAGATGCCTTCACAAAGGTGGCTTACTCGTCCACCGCCCTGAATGCTGCATTCTGTTGACAGCTTACCATTGGTGGCACCATTTAGAGTGGTGCAAAGAGCACAAAAACTGGACACCTGATCAATGGAGTTGCGCCTTATTCACAGATGCTTTGGGGAGACCCATTTCAGCACAATTGCATCCCCCGGGGAACATGCAGGAACTGAAACAGATGCTGATTGAGGAATGCGCACTCTTACCGCAAGAACTGCTGGACAATCTGGTGCTGAGTATGGGGAGACCGTGCAAAGCAACCATTGCAGTAAGAGGAGTGCATATCCATTAATAAGGAACATCCTTGTTATTGTTCCTCTTGGACAGATGATCTTGTGCAGGGATACTGTGAGTTCAATAAAGCCTATTTTTGTTTAATTTCATACTGTATACATTGTATTCATTTTTGTGCAACTATGCTTTCGTCAACCTTTAAGTATAAAATGATGTTTAATACCTGAATTTCATGTCCCTCCGATGATTTCTCGTGGAGTTATAGCAGAAAAACCACCTATTGTTTAAGTTTTGAACACCAGTGTATTTAGAGAAATACTGAAAACTATTTGTAAAACCTTATATACACTATTTTTTTAGGCCTCTAAGAAAAACTTTATCAGTTGTTTTAATTTCTATATATTTTAAGTACCTATAATTGTTAATAAAATTTAAATGTGCAAAATTAATCTTTCTCATATCCTTTTTAAATTACTTTGGTTATGTGCAACTTGAAATACTACAAATTTCCTACAGTTAAAATTCTTAAAATTACTATATATTTGCTTTGGCCTTACCATATGGATAACAAGTATAACAACTATATAAATATGAATAACTTTTAACTGATTTATTTTCAGAATTAGAGGAAGAGGACACAAGGATTCTTCATGCAGTAATTTATTTTAGAAAGCGTTTATCTTGTAAATTTATATGTATATTAATATTTTTTGGAAAATTATTAATAGTAAATAATTTCCTCCAAACTTTTAACTAATAAAATAAATTTTATTTCCAAATTTATTTTTGATGTCAGTGAATCTTTCTTGAGTAGTTATTTAGTTCAAAATAAATTATTAGAATAAGTGAAAATTTAAAATTTTGTTTATTTTTTTAAACTATTGCCATACCTTTTTATCTTTTTCTTTATAATTGACTCAACATAAATTTAAAACAATTTTAAGTTAATCAAAAGAAAAATTTTGAAAACTCTTACAAAATTTTGGGATATACCTGAAGCTTTTTTTGAATAAAAAATTTATCATTAGAATCTAGCTATGATATATACTGAATTATTTTTCATATTCAAAAATCAATATAAAAATGACTAGTTATAAGCATTTTAATCAAATATATAAGAAAAGCAAAATATGATTGAAGACTATTGCAAAATAAATAAACAATAACCAAAATAATAGATTTGGAACACAAACTATACTTCAAGTTTTCAAAAAATAACAGCATGACAAAATTATCATAAAAAAAATCAGTATTTACCTGTTACATGTATTTGAAAAAGTGCTTATATAGCTAGCTTCAATAGACTTTCTCATCAAATGGATGATGTTTTCAACTTGTTCTACCAATTCAAAACTAAAAGAAAACAAAGCAATTTTTGGGTGAAACAAAATGTTTTATGAAAAATTAAGATACAAAAATCTGAACTACAATTAAACTCAATTTGCATAAGTTGCACATACGATACATTAATAATTAACTATTCATCAATTTAAGAAAGTTTAAACGCTTATTATTAAATTAACAATATTTACAACAAGAACTTGAAGTGTATTTACTATGCATTTGCTTCAGAGAAGTGACCCCGATGAAGTTTGTAGCATAAAATTTGAAATATTCCAAGAACAAGTAAACATTTAACACACACACATATTAGAGATAAATTAATTTTAAGGCCTGAAACAGAGCTGATTTTTCATATTTCTTTGCATTTAGGAGAAAAAATGACTGAATTTCTCCTATTCACACAGCTTTCTAATTTTCTATTAAATTTGTTATTTTGAAATAATTTGTTCAAATTGTATCTTTTACTCTTTTAAAGTAAAAATTTTTTCTCAAAACTACTAACTTAATTTAAATATTAATCTAACAAAACTTCTAAAATTCAGCCTAGTTTAACCCCATTTACATTATTCATGATGTACCTAAAATAATTTTCTTTAAAAAGCAGATATAGCAAAAATTGAGTTGTAGTGGCTTTAGTTTCTATTTAATTCTTACAAATACAATATAACATCAAGACTAATAATTTAAAGAGAGTTGCAAAGATGCCCAACTTTTAAAGTATAAAGGACACTCACAGAAATGACTAGGTTGTCAAAGGGTAACATACCTAATTAAGTTTAGCAGCATAAATCAGAAGTTTGTCAAGAGATTTGTGTAGAATATCGTTTAC
Organism: Latrodectus geometricus; assembly: GCA_026290005.1. Taxonomy (NCBI): domain Eukaryota; kingdom Metazoa; phylum Arthropoda; class Arachnida; order Araneae; family Theridiidae; genus Latrodectus; species Latrodectus geometricus. The sequence goes on from JAPDSC010036130.1 coordinate 304,555, forward strand.
ATTAATAAAAGAGCTTTTATACATATTAACTGATAAAAATCAATTCTTTTTTGATAATTTGTTTGTTTTTAAAAAAATATTGTAACTATTTTTTTTTTTAAAGTGAACATGGTATCACTTTTCCCATAACTTAACAATTTAGAAGAAGTTGAGCTAAAGAATTACAACTCTAATAATTACAATAATTTGCTGGTATTATTCATCTCATTTGAACTAAACAAGAGACATCATTTTGTGATGCAAATCATCTTTTTGATAAGCTGTTCATTGTTTTGTAAATTGATTTGTAGAACTTCCATGTTCCATACTTAATCAGAAGCTTTAGACTAAAGAGATTTTTTGTTACATCTTTGGGATTTGTTTCTATTGCATTACAAACATTGAATCATTATTTGTCTTTTTAGTTTACTATAAGATCAGATCATTAATTATATTTTCGAATACTATAGATTCTTAGTTATCTGCCAAAAAACAGGCTGATAGAATGGCGGGTGAGCTTAATTGGTGGATAATAAGGAGTTATATTCACAAAGAAAAAAAAATACTAAAATAAACTTCAAAATCAATTAAATGCCACTGATTTACATACAGTTATACTTAATGGAAAAGTACTGGATGAGTAAAAAAATTAGTGATTTTCATCTGCCTCCCTGATGTATCGTGCTTCTTTGAGGCATAGTTTCATCATCTACAGAGTATCGTAATGTGGACAACCCTGAATACTTGCTGCTCTGCAATTGTAATGGGGGCTTCTAACTTCTTAACTTTTCTTTATGAGGCCTGACAGTCTCAGGTTCCCCAACATCTTCGCTGTTAATATCTGTGATAATTACTTCATACAGATCATCTCCTGAAAGACACTTTTCCTGCTTCAACCAAAAATGCATCATCACATCTAGAGATACACCATACTAAGAGCAAAATATTTTTAGGTATCAATCGATTTGCTTTTAGCTATTTTTTCACCCACACTCAACACTGTATACCATGAGCCAGCAATTATTTATGCCATGATATTGTCCTCCCAGTTATTTGGATCTAACATACTATATATTTCAGATTTATGATTTTCAACTTTTGAATCAAGTCTAGGCCATCTTTAATTTTTTTGTATGAGATTTAGCAGAAGCATACTTTGTCTCTCTTAAGTGTTTCTAAAACACCTTGGTCTATAGGTTGACAAATAGCAGTCATATTTGGAGGATGCAACATAGCTATAATACTCTCTTCAAAGTGGCTTCCATCAGGATAAGTTACGGCATTTTCTAATAGTAAAACTATTAGATAATGCTAATAAACTGTAGGTTATCTCTTTTTAAAATTTCTGAGGATGGCATAAACTCTTTGAAAAACCAATCTCAAAATATCTCAGTTTATCCATGCACTGTTTCAAAACCTTTTACTGGCAGAGCATATTTTAAAATTGGTAAAAGCTGCCCAAAATCTTTTTAGCATTCCAATCACTGTCAGTTGCATTTTGTGGTATAATGTAGCATTACTGCAGGCCAGAACAGTAACTCAACTAATTTTACATCTTGAGACTGCTGCTTCAGTTTTAGTTGCAAGGATCTTAGTCAGAAACATTTAATAACTAAGACTGATTTTATTTTAATGAAGTACTTGATCTCTTATTAAGCTTTCAGTTTCAATAAATGCTATAAACTTATTTTTAAATTGCTCTAATTCTTCAAATTTGATGAGATTTGCATCACAAATGTTTAATTGACTGATTCCAAATAATGTTTCCCACTTGTCTAGTCAGCTTACGCTAGTTGTAAAATCTGCATCATCTTTAAGGTAGGTCCAATTTTTTTTTTTTTTTCTTTCATGAACTGGATTAATCAAACCGACAAGGCTAAGTTAGTTTACTCATAACAATTTTTTCAGTTTTCTAAAGTTAATTTTGGAAGTTTGTGTGGATCCCCATTCTTGTAATACAACTGAATGCCTGAAATCTGAAACTCCAGATAATCAGAACAGCTTGCAAAGTGAAGGTCAAAGATTAGATTTTATAAAAGGAAAATTAATAACTGATTCAAAAAGTAAGATAGTTTTTAATGACAGCTATACTTTTAATATATTTAAATACAATATATTAATTACATATTATTAGAACTGAATAGCTTGAAAACATGACATTGCAACAGCAATGTAAAACCATTACATCAGGAGTTGCATTCAGCTTCTGCTCAATGTAGTGTAATCTATTTTCAAATGCTTGAATTACATTGGTATGTGAAACTATCTTTGTTACAGTGTCTTCCTCACTTTCTCCCTTATCCTTTTCATTTCTGTTTACCATTATAAAGCTGTCACTTTCATTGAGTAGGTTTTGATGGCCAATAGTATCAATTCTAATCCAATCTTGAAGGCATTCTCTTCAGCTTGCTCACACGCATGAATAAATCGAACAAGTCGCAATAAATCCTAATTTTGGGTTTGAACAATATCAACTGTTGGTTTTTCATATTTTAGAATAAGCCCAAAGCATTTTCCATGATTTTTTAATTTAAGAGTCAAGGCATTTCTGCCATGCTTCAGCAACCAGTAAAACGCATCTCTAATCACATTTCCAAGGTTTCTTTGATGAATAGGTCCCCTATTTTGATCAAAATTTGTAAGATCATTTTACAATCAAAACGTTTGATCTTTCATTATATTCTATGGTCTATAGGCTGCAAAAATGGAGCCACACAGGAAGGTAGAAAAGATACTAGAACGTCATCTTTTACTAAGATTGTGCAATGATACAGATGTCAATCAACAGCAAGACTTTGTTAGGCAAGCTGTTAGCCTAACAAAGTCTTGCTGTTGAATTTTGAAACTGAAGGAACAATTGGCATTTCAATTGTCTATTCTTGAAATATGTATAAAAATAGATTGACATTCATCCAAATCTTTTTTAATTTTACAGTAAACTACCATATTCCCATCCATTAAGGCACATGGCTTTGCAGACTTACTTGTCACCATTAGGGATAATTTATTAGTAGATGCAACATTGCTATAAGCCATGATTGTCAGGCATTCATTATTTATTATCCTGGGACAGACATGTCTTTTCTAGAAGAGCTTTAAAATTGAATCCAGATACCTTTGTACATGAATTGTTTGAAGTTTTGTTGACACAATTCATGTACAAACGTAACTACACAATTAATCTCCTATGAGCACTTAAAAAAGCGTTTACAACAGACAGAACAGTACAAGATTGATAAACCTGTACATATTTGGTATGTAATAAGAAACTATTGTGCCGGATACTTGGTTTGTTGTCATAGAAAATGGGCAAAGATAAAATACACAACTGTTAAAGAAACTGTGTACATTACACTAACATAAAGCAAAACAAAAAAACTTGTGCTTTATCAGGATAAAATGGTTTATTAACTTAGAACAAACTTTCAGACAACTTATTGAGCTAATAACAAGAGTTTTAACAAGGTTTATCCCAAATTAGTTCGGATTTCTGAGGTTCCAGTGTACTAATTCTTTTGCTTTTCAATTTTTAACAATGTGACAACCATTGCCACAGTCCTCTGCAATGTTTCTCCATATCCAGACTTCTTAATGTCGTGTATATCTTCATTGACAGAGCAATTACTTTCCATAATGACAATAGTTAATAAGATAAGAAAATAGACTGTACTTAAAATCTTATCGTTAACGAATAATCTCACTATGTTCTGAATACTGAAGAAATAGTAGTTAATAAAGGTAGAACATTCAAGCAAGTGATAGAAATTTGCAGGGAATTCACATGGTAATTGTAAAGATAAAATTGCATGAGAGAGAGAGTTCACGCACAAACACTGATTTGCGCAAGCTATTGGTAGGCAATTTTTTAGAAATTTCTGCCAAGTATTATTTAAATAAAAATGTAAATCTGGGGGTGTTACAGATAATTTGAAATAGACGATAACGGGGACTATTGTTCAAGCACTCTTATGTGTTGAACTGTAGAATTCCATGTCTTCATATTTAAACTCGAGTTTCATCAGAAGAGATTTCTTAATTCTTAAATTGTTTTTAATTTTTGAATACAAAAATTATATGTTTGCACTACTTCAGTTTTCACTGTATTTAATTAACATTTACCCATTTACTTCATAACTAAGAAAGATCTCCACAATTTAAGTACACATTTTCCTTCTCCAGATAAAATCAAAGTTAAGTAATCATATAATAAATCAGGTGAATACAATAAATTTATTGAATCAGATGTAAAATGATTTAAATGGAACATAGAAAAACTAATACATTTAGCAAGTATGAAATAAAATTGAAAAAAAAAAAACTAGAAATGGTTGATTTTTTATTCTACTATTGAAAAACAAAACATGTAAGCTAATACTTTAGAAAACTAAAAGGATTAGGAACCAGAAGCATGAAAAAAACCTTGATCAACAGAAAATCATATTTTAAAAATTCATTTATTCATTATATGAAAATTTGGAGAAGTATTTTCACAAAAGGAATATTTTATATCCTTATATATTTACCATCAGGTGAATATGTTTATCATATTAGTATATTTGTGAAGAAATTTAGTATTACAAAACAATATAAATCTTTTAATGAGATACAAAAGGCCTTACTTTATTATAATTGCAAAATAGGAAAAAAATACAAGGTATAGTTTGTCACCCTACAGTAATTTCAACAACAAATATACATGTCCAAGATAGTTACTGAACTACAAACCGTTGAACTAAAAAGCAGAGTGCAAGACACATTAAGATTTTTCTTTTTCTAATTTTATTCATTAAACATGCTATTAATATATGGAAGAAAATTTTACATTTTAATCACTTCTCTAAACAGTTAGTTACTTTTAAAATCAATAAAATTTATTTTCAGATTTTTTTACAGAAAATAATTTTATACTCACTTTAAGAAATTTTAATTTCTATTATACTTGTGTACAATGATTAATTTTTTGACTGCAATTATTAAATCATTGCAATTTTTAAAATATTTTAAAGTTACAAACATTTGAAATAACTTAAATTACTATATAAAAAATTGTGATAAGTGAAATTAATTAAATTAACAATGCTTTTTCCACTAATTTTAACAACTTTTGAATTTTGTTTTAATATAAATCATTAATAATAATTAAAATTATGGATCATTAATTACAATTGCATAATTATTCCAGTCTTCTTGAAATTCATTCAACATAAGTTTAAAACATGTGCAAGATATTCATTAATTATCTAATAATAAAAAAACAACAATATATTTTTCACAGTGATCATAAACTTTCCAACGAATTCCAAAATAATTTGCTTAAAATCATACATTTATAAAATAAATAATACACCAGAAAAAGAAATATTCAATGTAAAATCGTTTAATCAAAATATTTTCATTAAAAATACTAGTCAAAGTTTATATGTTATAGCAATTTATTTTTGGAAATCAAACTGCAAAATTTATACATAAGATAATATTAAAACTTTTCAGATTCAGACAGTAAATTATCCTATTTACAGGATGAAAAGTTAAACCACTGAAAGAAAAAACTGTAAAATAAATAGTAATAATATTATATTTTTAGATCATTTCTAGAATTTATAAGAAATCAGATTGTTAACAAAAATGTAAAAATCATTAAAAGACATTGACAATACTAGAGTAAGGTTTTACATTTTTCAATTATATAATTTTTATATACTTACTGCTGTATTAAAGATTCTACAATAATGAAGGCGCTTTTATGTACAATAGGATATATAATCAGTAAAAGCTCATTATTCATACTTGATTCTGTACTCTAGATTAAACAAAGTGGTATTTTAAAATATAATATACATATTATACTTTATTAATATTATAAAATAGCACATTTTAAATTTTATTTATATTTTCTATTATATAGGATAATCTTGCATTTCAAGTTTATTTCAACTGAAGATAAATACAGAAATAAATAACTGTAAGCAAATTATACAGGGACAGAAAAATTACTATAATAGAGATTTTATTAATGTCTATCACCAATTGTATCATTGTTTATCTTCAATATATTATTAGAAAATTGAATCATTTGATAAAGTCATATGAAATTATTTATTTCTCACCAATTAAGTGAAATAAGCATTTAAATTATTTTTTCATACCTTACCCAAATATTTTTTTCTACATGGGTCAAAATCTAATCAATTTGCAAAGAATAATAAATTTAAAAAGAATAAGTAATCTGTACATATATATCATGATAGTAATAACAGTAATGAGAAAAATTAACATTAAAAAGTCATGTATCACCAGGCTAAATATTTTTAGTGATGGTCTTTTAACAATTCATACCATTCAATCTTGCAAATTTATAAATAAATATGTATATACACCCAAAGAGAATGGGATGATTTAACATCAATCTTGAAATAATCAGTTGCATACAACAAAAATTATTATTTTTCAGGTTTAAATCATAAAAAAATTGAAATATTAATTTTTCAAACACAAACATGGAATAACAGATGCATATAAAGTAAAAATTAGTACTTCAAAGTTTTTTTTATGATTTAAACAAGAAAAATTATAATTTTTAATGTAGATAACTTATCAATTCAAGAAAGTGAAGTTAAATTATCCTTTTTTTAAGGCCAGTTGGAAAATAAAAATATACACAGAATTATTTCAATAAATTATTTGTTAAACAAAACTAATCTGTATATTGTAGAAGTTTCAACATAAGCGTCCAAATAATTATTATTTTCTTCGTGCACTAATACATGATAACAAACATGTAACATAACATTATAAGCAAAATAAAGTATAATCCGAAAAATTAAAAAAAGGGGGATACACCTATACTTTAACATCATTTTTCATAGATATGTAATCTTTATTTTTGTATGGAAGCACAAAACAATTTAATTTTTTTTAAATTTAATAAATAAAATTTTTATTGTGAAAAATTTGCTTTGTTTAAACTTAAAATTAAACAGCATTATTCAACAAGTATGTAAAACTGCAGTACATTTAACAATTTTTCTAAATAGTTTGTTCTACACAGAAAATATGACTTTGCTGACCAAAACAATACTAAAATAAGTACAAAACAAAATAAGATCAAAAGAATGAAATCATAAGGTTAAGTCATAACACAACAAAAATGGATTCTTTGAGATACTTGTATTTAAAAGACCCTATTCCGATGCTCTTTCAAAACATATGATTGTAATCTTTTATATAATAAATAAAATACAAATTAAAGTATTTCTAAAATTTTCCGGCAAAACATAGCTTATACTTGGCAACTTACGGAAAAATGTTTTAGTAAATTAAAAATATGCATACCCACCTAACATATATTTTCTTAATTCAATTTTTAACACTTTCTTGATTAAATAAAAAAAGTTAACACAAAATACATATTCACAATTAATGAAATAAAAATTTTAGGTTACAGATTAAATAAAACTTAGAAAAGCTATATAAAATACTTTAGCTCTGAATGAACTCTTGCTTCTAACAAACTCCATCATTTAAGGATTTCGCAACAAGAAAGATCTTTATTATTAAATAGGGAGTTTCCAAATAAATTTTGTTTCTTTAAAACTAAGCTAAAATCTCTTCTACATTCTGTGTTACTATAAAGCATCACACCAAAAAAAAAAAAAAAAAAAAAAAAAAAAAAAAGGAATTCACCTCTATTGTCTGTCTCTCACACTTATTTTACAATTATCTATTTTCTTAAATTTACTAACTTCAAACTACAGAGAATCAATCGTTCTATTTTCAGTTTTTTAACTCAGATAAGCCTTCAGTTTATAATGAAGAAAATTGATTCTCTAGCTTACTCATGGCCACATCTTTAGATTCAACCTCTTTAATAGACAGCAAAAATGAAAGCATTTGAATGAAGTATCTCAAATGTGAAAATGTGGCATTATCCAATTTATGCACTTCTGGCAAATTATATAAAAAATCTTCTATTATAGGAAATTTGTTTACAATATAATTAAAAAAAGCCATGAAATATTTCTAAAATTTAGAAATTTTCTTTATCTAATATTTACATATATTACGTTAATTGCAATATTAGATGCATGATTTACTTAAGCTTAATTACAAGGGTCTTCTTAGTTACTACAAAATGATAATCTACTATATATATAACTATAAGGGAATATTTCTAATTACAAATGACACAATAAATATAGTTTTTTTTTTACCAGACTATACATAATTTAAGTTTATGGGAATCGGGGATGATTAAAATGAATGAAACATACCTTTTCCATATCTTTATAGTATGAAGCAATAAAAAACTATAAGATTTAGTTATTGGAGATAAAAAGAATATGAAAAATTTCTCTTATCAAGTTATATTTTGAGATATGAATTATAATCTTTATTAAAATATTTCCTTGCACTTTTCTTTGACTCTAAGATATTTTTCCTTTCAAACTTGGTTTAATGTATGGTACATCTACATCAGAATTTTTAATTTCTATTCTTAGAATCCTGAATGATATCAGATTTTAAGAATATATACTTTTTAACATTTAAGTACACTGGGAAAATATTTTGAAAGATGATTAATTTGATCAACAATGAGCATTTGAAAACTTACTTAAGAAAAACCAACATGTAAATACATGTTTAAGAATTTTTGAAGATCTTTATCATACAATTTTTAAATTTAATTCTTTTGTAATTACTTAAATAATATAAGTGTCAATTGTAACCTCATCAAATTTAATTGGCAAGGTTATCTTTTTCAAAGACAAGAGCTTTCAATAGTTATTATTATTATTATTATTATTTTGCATACTATTGCATTCTTAGAATCAAATGCAATACAATACTCAAAAAGAGATTTCTAATAGTTGAATTTTTTTTTCACTGTCACTATATCAATCCCAAACAGCAGAAAATAGTTTATAAAAATTTAACAAAAATTGTATTTTTTTTTTTTTTAATTGTACAAACTTTGAATTTTTGACATGATGAGAAACATAAAAACAATGGCCATGAGAGATAATGAAATCACAACTGCAAACTAATTGCGAAATTTAACTTCTTTAGACCACTTTTTGATGCAACAAAATTCAAAACTATTTGTTTTTAAAATATTAAAATTATTTGTTAGATTTATCATTAGTCACAATTTACATAACATCAGCAACACAAGTCACAATGAAACCAAGCATTTACAGATAAAGCTCTCACTTATTAAATAACCATGTCTTGATTCTTCAAAACATTTCTTATACATAAAATTTTAAATTGTCTGGTAAATATAATGTAGTTTTGGTAACATTCTAATTCTATTATTCTTTATTAAGTTATTAATTTACTTATTAGACTATTAATCATGAAATAAGTTTCTGATGCAGCCATATTTTGATTTCATTAATAATATCAATAGATTTTCACTAAAGATATTAATGCAAAAAATATTTATATCGGAAGAACTATTATAAATAAAGCAATTTTTAATTGATGATAATATATAAACATTGGTAGTTAAATAATTAAATTTGCAATTTATCTGAAAAAATATTTTTTCCCAGTAAGACAAGAACTATACAAATTCTGCTAATGTACATAATCTATGTACTAAAACAAGAAAATAGATTTCATTACTTAAAGGTTCAGTAATAACATATATATATATATATATATATATACACAAAACCCATCTAAGTCATATCTTTACTAATTTAATTTAACCATAATGTGGATGATTTGTCTTTATTTTGCTTTTTCTTCTGTTCTATTGTCAAGGTGATAATGGCTGCAAAGGTGTCATGGTGATAATCCAGCCAATAGAAGATATTCTCAAACCGATGATTTGGTCTTTACATAAGGAATTGGTTTATTAACAAAACGAATTTCAACAATATATTCAATTTTAATTCTCAAAGAGTTCAAGCAACAGAAATGTACTCAATTTTTTTTTTTTTTTTTTTTTTTTTTTTTTTTTTTTTACTCGGAACAATTAATGTTTTATGCACAAAATAATCTTCAAAGTCTTTTTGGATTCAAATCAAACAAGTCATCAGATGAAAATGATGCAATGTTTTCAAAGTTATATATATATGGTTAAAAGACTTTCATCAACATGCACATTGCTGAAATTCATTGGAAATGACTTGAAATCACGGTTATCCCTGTCTCGTAACAATCAATGCTTTTCAAAAGCTCAAGAACCAGGCAAGAAAATTGGAATCAATGAAAGACAAAGATAGAAATTTTAAGAAATTTCGGAAACTTAAATATCACTATAAATTTAAAAATATGAGTTCTAAACATTAATTAAAAGAAAAAACTTTTATTAATTTGAAAACTTTTAAAAACGATAAAAAGTGGTTTAGCCACGGTCTCAACTGTAACAAAACCACATAATGGGCGAAGAATTTGAAAATTATTAAAATTTAGGAATGCTATCAAATCAGCATGGAGAGCTTTCTATCACTTTTATATAACATTTTCATAGCTTATTTGATGAACTATGAATTGACTTAAAAAAATTTCATGCAAGAATATTTAAAGAAGCCATATGTAACTTGTACGACTTAAATACACTGCTCAAAATAAATAAATAAATGAATATTGCAAGTCCTTTATTAAGTAATGGTATAAGGAAATTTTAAAAATATTGCAGTATGAAAATTTTGAATTGATACAGAAGACAATGTTTAGCTACAGTGAATGAGAGTTGGCTTTTAACCCCTTGCCTGCCGCGGGCATATATATACATTGCGCTAAGCTGAAGCGTTAACTGCCCCGGGCGTATATATACAGCTTTCTGAAATATGCTTCTCTGCAATCAGTAAAGCTAGACCCATGGCTTTGGAATGTAATAGAATGTCCTTAACATTGTTTAAAAGATCTGTTGTGATGATGTTACATCTATTTCAAAGAAGGGACAATTTGGAGAGGGGAATATTTCTTGGAACAGGGGAAGCTGTTGCTTTTGTTCCATACATTGCAGTTATTATTCGTGGTTCTTTTCAAGTAGTTCATAATTTATTATTCTTTCGCTTCCATTGTTTTTTCTTTTTTGTTTTGTGAAAGTAAACAGATTGGAAAGCGTGCCTATTCTTTCCCAATGATACACCACATAACTGCGCGCCAATGTGAAAACCGGTGGCACTGGGGAGCGAATCTCATAAGTTTTCCTTGGCAGGTAAGGGATTAACTTAATGTAAGAAAAAGTAGAATAGAATGATCGACATTCAGTAAGTTGTTTTGATGAGTGCACTGTCTCAATGATATAATTTAATCGAATCAGAAGCTTGGTGAGTAGTTGGCCAATTCACAGTCTCAAGATCAAAGCACAGTCTAAATTAGCAAAGCCATTGGAGTTTCATGAAGTGTTTTTCTAGGATTTAGAACCATTTTTTTGAAGAATAGAAATACAAGTTGAAGATCAGAGCAACAAGGCTCAATGAAGAAAATTATTTAACATTAATGGTTAAGAATTAACAAAATAGCAAGTCTTCATCAACAGCACTTTCACTTGGACACTGGTATCAGTTTCTACACAAACTGTCATTGAGCATATGCTCAATATCATATTAATAGCAAGGGACGGTCACGCTTGCAGAGAGATGTAACAGAACATGCCAACTAAAGGAGAACTGCATTGTTCTTTTTAGTGGCCAGTCCTGTTTTTTCTTCATCCTGATAACAGTATATTTTCATCTGGAGGAAATGTGGCAGCAGGGGAACAATGGTTTATACTGACATCTCCATTGGTGTGCCCACCATTTCATACAAAATGGAGATTCAGTCACCAATATAGAGATGAGATCCTCAGAACTAATGTAGTCCCTCATGCTGCTGCAATAAAGAGATGATTTCCCGTTAAAGGAAGGAATGGAACAAATCAAATAGTGTATTCATTGGACATGAACCCAACAGAGCACATCTGGGGTATTCTATGCAAGAGTTGCCAAATGTCTACCATCCCTATAAAGAAAGTCTCCAAGAACTAGAAAGAGCTTCTCTGGAGGACCGGGACAGAATATCCCAGTCCATCATTAAAAGCCTCAAAGGTGTTCAATGTATCTGACAACTAGGGAAACTCCACCTCCTGCTTACCAAAAACAATTTTCTTTGAGAGGGGAAAAAAGGGGAGGGGGAAACACTTTTCTCACATGCACAAATAGTGTTTTTCTATTTAATCCAAATGTTTAATAGAACATATTTTTCCACCAAACAAATGTCATTTTTATCTCATATAGCCTACTATATCTGTCAATGTATCAATCAACCCACAACCTCAAAATTGTTTGGGCAGAGTATAATTAAAATTAACAAATCAAACTAAGACTTCTTGTTTTGAAAGAATTTCATGGCCTCATAAAAAAAATTTTTTTATGCATTAGAATTGTTAAAATGGGAAATTATATAGAACATTATTTTGACTGTTTTTGAGGATATTTATTTCATTACTAAATAAACAAAATTATTTTTTTTATTGAAAGTGAATAATTTGGCTTTGCTACTTTTTTATGATCAAGCTTTTGTTGAATGCAAAAACGAATTTGATAATAAAATTTGTCATTGATATTACTTCTGTAACAATTAGTAAAGACCTAGTTAACTCTGTTATAGTGGTCCCCGGGAAAATATCAGTTTTATTTAAGTTAACAAAGACATGAGAAAAGACAGCATACATAATAATGCAAAAAATTTGCAGCTCTGCTTAAAAGATATTTGAAAAATGATCAAGAAATCAAAAGAATTAACATATTAATTACAATGTGAAGCACATTAACATGGAATTTTTAAGAAACATATATGTTCAACATTGCTAGTCATCCAGAAAAACCAGACCCCACTCTGCTGAAGACTATTTTTTTTAAAAGGAAATATCTTTTTCAATTTGTTTTTCTTATATACAAAAATTGTGTTTCTTCCTTTTGTGCCTAAATGCTCAATAAAACACATTTTTTTCTGCCAAACAAATCAACCACAACCTCAAAATCCTCTAATTGTTTTGAGCAGTGTATCAAAGATACAGAAATAGTATGAAGTCAGTAAAGAATAGTAAAATAAACACAATAATTAATAAATATTCAATACCCTTGTTTTACAAACATCATTTATTATATAAAACATTCATCAATTAAACATATTGCCATATTAAACTTTTTAAAAAAATTATACACTGAAACATTATATTGATTATTTTATTATATATAACACAAATGTAGAGAGTTTAAATAAAATCTGAGGAAGCTGAAAATACCTGTGATAAATGTGCCATTTCAAAAACTCTGTTCATGAATTCAAGAATCCACAAAACTGGAACATTAACTTCTTTTTGTTCAATTATTTCAGAACTAAAATATCAATACAGACACACAAAAAATCTATTTAATCAATTAATTAAACTAAATTTTCTTAAGATATAAGCAATTTATTACACTTCTATAAAAAGTAATCATAACATACCAATACATTTTTGCTATAAAAATGCTAACTAAAATACTGTAATATATTTTAAAATGTTACAAAAAGTTAAATTTTTCCCATTTGACTGTAATTTTATAAACTTGTTAAATTTGTATGACGGAATTTTCATAATTTACCGATTTAATAAGTAAAAAGTTCATGACAACAAATTTAAAAAATAACTATTAGAACTACTGAAATACAAGAGATAAATATTTTTATGCTATTATGCTTGATGGGAAAACGTTTAAACTTTTGTACATTCTATTAAATTAGCAAAATTAAAATTTAACAATAATGAGTGAAAGAAAGATAGAGAGAGAGAGCAAATTTAGCATGGAATTTTAGAGTCATATCAATAATTCAATTCAAAATCAATTACAAATGAAAAAGATAAAAAAAGAAAAAAGAATTTTAATCATGCTTATATAGTTGTTAAAATGCATCTAATACTATCACACTTGTGGTAAAATGTTTCAAAATTTTACATAAAGTATATAAGAAAGAACACTTAACTTTCTCAAGAATATATTACTTATAAAATGCATATAATTAACATTAAAAATTACCTTGAAGTGGATAATTTTATACTGAATTTTGGTAGACTTATTAGTTGTGCATAAATGAAAACATAAAACTGATAAAACATTTCTCATTAAAATGAAATCAACAATAGAAAGCTTATGAATTTTGTTTCTACAACAATGAGGATAAATCATATTTATCTTTAATTTAAAATTCTACATTTGTATTATACAATTTTTAAAAGTTATTTTATTTTATCAGAAACAGTCTAAAATTTGAGAAATTCTACTAAAATTACTGGGAGAAATAAAACCATGAAAAAAGAAATATCCATTTAAAATTCTTATATTATTTGAAATCAATGTCCATTAGCTTTTGAATAGTTCAGAATTTTTAAGAAATCAAACTAATAATTTTTCTAAAAAACTTTTTTAAAATAACCAATTAATTGTAAATATTCCAAAAACTTAAGAAAATTTACCTCAACATTTTAGATGCACAAATAGATAAAGTTGAAAATATTCTTGCAAGTGTCATAGAAGTAGAAAATTGAATATTTGAAGTGATAGGCAATTCGAATATCTCTTTATCATCATTTTCCTCACTTTCAATAGGAACGTCTATAACAAAATAGGCTACATATATTAAAAAACAAATAAACCTATTTATTATTAAAATCTAAAGCATTAAACTCAATGTAAATTGAATATAAAAATATAATAAAAGTAAAAAAAAAAAAAAAAAAAAAAAAAAAAAAAAAAAAAAAAAAAAAAAACAAAAAAAAAAAAAAAAAAAAAAAAAAAAAAAAAAAAAAAAAAAAAAAACACACACACATTAAACCATGATTTCTGAATAACTACCTAAATAGTATTGAAACACTATTTTTGTAATAGTTATAAAAACACACACACACACAGGTTGTTCTAAGCCAGAAAACCAAATTTTTTACTCAACTTACAGGAATAATTTTATTATTATGGTTTAAAATATGATTTTAACAATCGTTTGATATACATTTTTAAAATTTTTTTATTTTTTCAAATGTGTTTTCTTTAGGTAAGTGAGGACCTCAAAAACACACCGGCAACCGAGATCCTCTCATATACACCTGCAACTGAGGACCCTCTTATACACATCTGCATGCATAAACTTCATATATATATCAGTAAATAAGGATTTCATATATATACTAGAAATTTTATGTAATATTTGAAATACTTTTATTTTACTGTGTTAATGTGAGCATATACACCTCTTAAATTATTTTTAATTCATGAAACACTCCTCATTAAGTAAATGATGTAATCTTTCAAATAAATAATATATTACTATAGATGCCGCCCAACCTGTCTAGTGGTTAGCGTACCCGACTACAGATGGGTGGGACTTGGGTTCGAATCCTGGCTCGGGCATGGATGTTCTTTCTTTCTCTCTCTTCTTTGTTTTTGTCCTTTCTTTGTGTGTGAATGCTTGCCTACTCTATAAACGGGTACCTATGGCATGTGTGTACTGAGGAAGTCGGACTCCACACCAAATATGGTTCAGTTGGAAAAGCGGAGCAGCGCACCCCATATTGCCAGCCTGGCTGGCACACGACAACAACAACATTACTATAGATAACGCCTAAGTAAATATTCATCTATTGAACATTGAAAAATATTTTCAAACAAAATTTTTGATTAAAGAGCGTGTTAAAAATATAGAGTAGAAAACTTATTGATTATATAGAAAAATAAGAAAATGTTTCCATTCCTATTTTGTGTTTTCTAGCAATATAAAAATTAAATTTAGTTTTTTTCTTTTAAATATATTAAATATTTTTATCCTTAAATTTGCATTAGAATAACCAAATATTTATTTTAAATATGTTTGATTCAATTTACAAGCATTTTCAGAACAAAAATATTATAAGCGTAATCAGCTTAACTCTTTTGTAATGTAATGTACACTTACATTAACATAACTAGAGGAGCGATAAAAATCAAAGACAAGATAAACTATATAATTCAATACCAATAAGACAATATCAAGAAAAAACTATACTATATAAATGAGAGAAAGATATTGAGACCACATCTTCACCAGGTAGGAGATGTTAAACTATGCTAATAGAACACTTTTTTCAAGCTTGCATAAACAACAAATGTCTAAGAATATTTATATAATTCACCCCAAAGAGTGTCTATATTAAAATGAAATACATCAGAATTAAAACAAGTAGAATCAAATGAATACATTGAATATATAAACAAAGCAATACATTGAAAAAATATATAAGTTTCAGCAAATCAAACCCCATTCATTAAATTCAGAAAAATAAGGTTACTAATTGTAATTTATACAAAGTTAGTAATTAAATTAAAAAGTTAAAGTAGTTCATAAATTAAGATGTAGATTGTAAATCTAAATATAATTAAAGTGAAAGTAGTTGTTTTACGAATTCTAGTAAAAATTTCAATGCTTGGGTGGCCTTTGTAGTTATATAAACTAACCATTACTTCAATCTTTTACAAGCAATTCCCTACTTCCTACATATTTTAAAATAAACTAAGCAGGAAAATTATTTAAGTTCATTACTTAACCATTTCATTTGGTTTCTGGTGAATTCTGATGAAAGATTATTTACAAATATTGTATATGCGTTTCAATTCATTAAATACTATATTCCTGTAAATTTTTAAAAGAATTTCGGAATTCCAGAAGATTAGTTTATTAACTTTACATTTGAATTGACTGGTTTTATCGAAAATATCTATATAATTAAGTAGAATTTTCAATATTTATGAATAAATCTAAAAATTCAGTGTTGTTAGAAATGTTGGTTTTAATTAGAGATAATAATGTAAAAAATAAATTTTCAACAATACTTGAAAAACTGAAACTTTATTTCCATCCTTATTGCCATAATTTTGAATAAAAATATTTTCACTGTTATAAACATAGTTATTGTAAATACAAAGTTTAACTAAGTTATTCCAGTTATCAAAATTAACATTCAATAAATTTTTGTAATTTTGAAAATGATTTTTTTCCCAATGGCGGGCACTGAGTGACTAAACCTTTGCCCATAACAAGGCCGGAAACTGCTACTCATTTAGCATTACTAGGTGAGCACCTGTGAACTAATTCATGAAGGCGAGTAGCATTACCCACTTCACACCACCACAGACCCGTTTATAGGGTGGGCCACATTCATTAATCATTTTAGAAGAAAGAACAAGGAATCACAGAAAGAGAAAGGAAACGTCTGTGCCTAAACCAGGATTGGAACTTGGGACTAACTGTCAAGTGAAAATAAAAATATACTTTATATAAAAATAAGAATTACTTGACAGAAAGTCTAAAACCGGTTTATTATTAACTATAATCCACAAATAGCTTTAGATTTAACATGTTCCAGAACAATATTTACATATTTGCCAAAAATTATACCTGGTTTATTAATATAGGATTTACTAACACAAGTAATATATCTGAATTCAATGGGAATTTTATGAAATTTCTGTTAAATAAGCAAATAAGAATTTAAAACTGCTTATATTTAAAAGTTTATAAAAATCCAGAAAATTTTTATTAATTATATTATTTGTAGAATTTAACAGTTTGTAGGTATTAGATTTAAAAGTTCAATTAAATTTGAATACAATTTTTACAAAAATATGCCTAGTTATTAAAAGTTATTTTTAGTTATTTCTAGTTATTTTTTAATATTACTACATAAATAAGTTGTACCCCTTCACCCATAATTATACAGTCTCAAGAATGATGAATTAACTTTTTGAAATGATTTCCTTTCTCAGGCATATTCTCATAGGCGTTGTTTGAATAATGAATTTGATAATATCTGTTTGAAGTAGTACTGCCTAAGACTTATATATTATATACTAAACATGATAACTTGAACACCTCGTTCTTTAATATTTTTTCTGTCTCTCAACTGTCTGATCATTAACTTCTTAATACATAAATAACATGTAATCAGTAATGACAAAGTAAAAAATGCTCAAATATTTTATCAAGTAGCTATGGACATTGATTATAAAAAACAATATTAGAAAATTTGCTTATCAAACTTTTAAATAAGATTGTAATAATTCTAAATTTATAGAATATTGTGAAAGTTATAATCAATATTTATTTTACAATATTATATTATATTATATTATATTATATTATATATATATATATATATATATATATATATATATATATACAGAAATTTCAAAATGAAGAGAAAATAAAAATCAAGTGGAATAATTTAAATGGAAACTTTAGTCAAATTGCAATTTCTTTAAATGCTTTTTCGGAACATAAGATAAATAATTAGACACAACTTCAAGCTCTTAACTGTAGAATGAATGCTATTTGGTGAAATTTTATTTTCCTTCATTTAGTTAGTTTTAAACCGTATTATAGTATATTGTTTATAAAACTGGATTTCTATTTAAGATTTTAGCATACCACCTGTTAAAATAATGTGTAAAAAATTAATCAGTATATTTATTGAATTTTTTACACTTCAAATAACATATAACTAGGCCTCAAAAATTAATATTTTTGATTTTTTTTTTTTTATTAAAAATTTACTGTGGGATTTTTTTACAAACTAAAAATTAAATAAAAATAATTTAAATAAATCTATTCATTTTTTCCAAAGAAAATTGTTCTTAATTAACAGTGCATATTGTTTTATTTTAACTGTTTTTTTAAGTAACTTTGGTGTACCATCTAATCTAAACTAAACATTCATTTCAAGTTAAGACAATTATAGAATATTTTAAGTGTTGTCAAAAATTGATTGCAACAACATTTTACAATGAATTTAACAGAAAATGAAATACTCTAAAAATGATTTTTTAAATTCTTATTATTGCTAATGCGTGTATAGTTTTTTAAATATACAGTAAAATATTAAATATTTAAACAAATAGTAAACATTTTTTAAAATTTTCTGCTACGAATTTGGAGTCAAACAATGGAAATATTTTTTTAAACTTCAGCTTGCATTTTCAAAATTAATCAGAGAAAATAATATTTTTAATAATATTTTGTCTGTGATTGTGGTTAAAATGCATATCTAAAATAATTTGCTTGGTTGTTTGGAAAGGTTGAAAGGAATTGTTAAAATCTCATTGCATATTGCAGGAAAGAAACATACTTATTGTTAAAGTAAAATTCTTATTAATTTTTACCAATATCCTTATGCCACATAATATCCTTATGTCTGAGCTGTATAATAATCGCTAATAAAATATCATAGATAGTAACATTAAGACAATCAAATTCTTCTCAAGGATATATATATTAAATCATTCCAGTTCTAAGTGAAAAAAAAATTGTGGTTGATTTTAAATGTAATTCTAAAAATTGCCTAATGTGTACCAAAAGAGCAAAGCCAAAGTGTCTTTGGTGGAATAACTCTTTGGAAACTGAAAGGGCAAATGTTAGAAAACTTTTTAACAAAGCAAAGAAACATGGTGAATGGGACAACTACAAGAGAGCACTCACTAACTATAACAAAAATGTTAGAAAAAGCAAACAAGAATCCTGGAGAAAGTTCTGTGAAGAGGTGAATTCAATCTCAGAAGGAGCTAGACTCCAAAGAATCCTTAGAGGGGATGAACCTATAATGGTTGGAACCCTAAAGGATGAGGATGGCAAATTTGCTAGTACCGGAAAAGAAGTAATGGAAGTAATGGCCAAAACTCACTTTCCGGGAGCCATTGATATTGATAGCAATAAAGGGCAGCATTTCATTGGTTCTGTAAAAAGAATTCAAAGAAATCAATGGACCTATGCTAAGAGCATTATCAATCATGATAAAGTGAGGTGGGCTATTTCCACCTTCAAACCTCTCAAGAGTCCTGAACCTGACGGAATCATGCCTATAATGATCCAGAAGGCAGGGGATCTTATTATCCCTGTGCTAACTAGAATATACAGAGCTAGCTTAGCACTAGGATGTATTCCAAAGATATGGCAAAAGACTAAGATTGTTTTCATTCCTAAACCTGGAAAAAACTATGACCAGGCTAAGTCTTTTAGGCCAATAAGCTTATCTTCATTCTTTCTCAAAATTATGGAGAAAATCATTGATAGGCACATCAGAGATTACCTGGGTAGTAATAGTCCCTTGCATAATCTACGGTTTGCCTACCAACCGGGCAAATCTACAGAGACAGCGTTACACAAGCTTGTATCTAAGATTAAGGACACCCTGGAGAGAAAGGAAATTGCCTTAGCCACTTTCCTAGATATCCAAGGTGCATTTGATAACACCTCACACCTATCCATCCTTAATGCCTTAAGGGATACAGGGATTGAACATGCAATTTGCTCATGGACTAGGACTCTGCTTTCGGGTAGAACTATACAAATGAAAATCTTCAATGAGACATTTGAAAAGAAGACAACCAGAGGCTGTCCACAAGGAGGTAAATTATCACCATTACTTTGGAATCTGGTTGTAAATAGCATATTAAAACATCTAAATTCTATAGGTTACTATACCCAGGGGTATGCTGATGATATCGTCATACTTATCCTTGGTAAAGACTTTAACATAACTTGTCAACTAATGCAAAATGCTCTAAGTTATGTAGGCAAATGGTGTAAGGAAAGGAATCTGGATATAAATCCACAGAAGACCAACCTTATACCATTCACAAGAAAAATAAAAAGGGAGGGATTCTTTATCCAAAAACTTTTTGAGGTTGAAATCAACGTTGCTTCTGAGGTGAAATTTCTGGGCTTAATTCTAGACCAAAAACTCACCTGGAGTAAACATGTTGACTACAAAATCAATCAGGCAAAAAAATGCATTATGACATGCAGACGCATGCTTGGTAAAAACTGGGGTCTACAGACAAAAATGATGTTTTGGATGTACACAGCAATTGTCAGACCTACTTTTACATATGCATCTGTGATATGGTGGTGTAAGGTAGAACAGAAAACTGTGATGGACAAGCTAGGAAGTCTGCAAAGAATGGCCTGCTTGTGTATCACAGGTGCAATGTCCACAGCACCTACCAGAGCACTAGAGGCAATTCTTGACCTGACTCCACTAAATATCTTCATATGCAGCGCTACCAGAATAACTGCATATAGAATGAAATTGCAAAATCAGTGGTGTGATAAGCCCTCTTCTGGAGGTCATACTACTATTACCAAAAAAATCAACCACCCAACTCTCCAAATGCCTTCAGACAGCATGGAAAGAACATACGTGTTTGAAAGAAAATTCGAGGTAATTTTTCCTACCAGGGTAGAATGGAAAAACAGCACGATTGAAATAAAAAGCAATGATCTTATCTGGTTTATTGATGGATCAAAAAAGGCAACCTCTCAGGACTGGGGGTCTGTGGCGTGGCACCAAGATTCAGTCTTTATAAAGGGCTTGGGGAACATGCCACTGTCTTTCAGGCGGAGGTTCTTGCTATTACCAACTGTCTGCAGATAAATTTAAAGAAGGGCTACCAAGGTAAGTGTATTCTTATTTTCAGCGACAGTCAAGCAGCATTGAAGGCTCTTTACTCATTCCAAGTCAAATCAAAAATTGTAATGGAATGTAAAAATCTCCTTAAGGAACTGGCAAATCGGAATAAAATTATTCTTATTTGGGTGCCAGGGCATATAGGAATAGAAAGTAATGAAAGAGCTGATGAACTTGCAAAACAGGGATCCTCTTTCAATCCAATAGGAATGGAACCCTTTTGTGGGATCAACATGAAGACTACAAGGAAGGCCATTCAAAAATGGGAAAAACAGGAGATGAACAAAGTTTGGCGTGACTCTCCTGGCAAAAAGCATGATTTTCAACTCATCTGAGAAAATCGCATCTGAAATTCTTAGACTCCCAAAATTGAAGACTCAAGCAATTGTAGACTTCATTACTGGGCACTATCATTTCAGGAAACACCTTCATACAATGGGACTTTTTAAACAGGAACCAATTTGTAGGAAATGCCACGCAGGGGTAGAATCAGCTCATCATATCCTATATGAGTGTGATGCTCTTGCCCTTACAAGATTCACTACTCTAGGTAATCCATATCCTAAAGAGTTGCACCTAAACTCCATTGAGGGCCTATCAGACTTTATAAACAAAGTAGGTGACCCAAGACAATGGAACTAGGGAAAAATTGGGTTTGGAGCATGGTACAAAATGCAACAATGCAGAGGTGCCACATATCTGACAAGCTCAAGAGAAGAAGAAATGTAATTCACTTGTAGATTATAAATTTATTTCCTTTTCCTGTTCCTAATTTTCAGGAATATATATATATTTTAGTTAAAAGCTTTTTCAAAAGAGTTCATTCTAAGCCAATTGTACAACTGAAAATATTTTTTCTTATATGAGCAGAATTCCTTGTAAAGAATTTTAAATATGAAGATTTGGATTGGCTGGTTTGGGGTTTTGTGGCACAAAGTCCAGAAAAGGGCAAGCCATGCTTAATATAAGTTTTAGATAATGATTTTATTTTTGAAACCTATCTTAAAATATTTTATAATAGATTTTACCATAACATTTAAAACTTTATGAAGCAGTAGTAAATATATACTGTAAAAATTAATAAAAATTAAATAAATTGCATATAATATTTAAAATAAGATAAAAATGCATGAAGGTTATTGCATTTAAACACCCATTGAGATTGCGAATGTGTGTTCCCCAAGCAAATGCTCTAACATTAAAATATTATTGTCAAAAAATATGTGACAGTATTGATTAAAATCTGGACAGCCGATTAAAATATGATCCACTTTATATGCTTTACAACAAGGATTGAAATAACTTCAAAATAAGTTTTTGAGGGTGAAACGTTATGAAACTGATACAAAGATGAGTTAGTTGGACATTTACGATTGATAGAGGTAAAATGATGCTAAATGGAAATATGGAATAGAGCTTGTTGCAGACTTACACAATGTAGGATTCCTGTCAAAGAGACTGTTTGAAATGCTTAAATTTTCTTACATATTAAATGGAGCTGAAGACAGATCCATCCGTGAAGACAAGATTGTATATAGCATACTGACAGCAATAAAATGCATTAAACCATTTAAAAAATTCCATGTCACATGGTATTCGAAGTCAATCATATTATCAACAGTAGATCTTCTCTTCCAAAAGCCACACTCATTAGGAGGGAAGTATGAAAGACGGTTTTGCATAAGCTACTCTTAAAATTTATTGGGGAATAACTCAGAGGAATCTTTTTAAAGCTTTAAAAATAGAATCATTATCATTTTCCTTCATAGTTGAAGATAAGTTTGATCCACCTATATTCTATTAAAAAATAACAGTATGTTTAATAAGGAATTTTGATCTAAGTAACGAGCATTTGGTAAGATATTTCATCAGGTCCTAGGTTGATGTCATTTGCCTGACATAAGGCTGTCTTCAATTCTGATAATCTAATAGCGCAATTTAGATTAGATTATGTCAATCAATAAATCTTAGAGACGTTCGCCCAGTAATTCTTTTGAGTCCTGAAAAAATGGGACTAAAAGAATCAGAGCTGGACAAGCTAGCAAATGTTTCTCAAAGGACATTAGAAATATCTACCTCTCAGGGGTGTATAGCAGCTTCAGTTTTTAAAACAGGAATGGAATATTTTTGATATATACCATTGGCTGCTTTAATTTTACTCACAAACTTTTTTCTGGGTGTCGATGAGGTAATTGAAGACACATAACGAATCCAAGCTTCTCTTAGACAATGACATCTTACCCTCTAGCTAAAGCTTTTTTAAAGGCAATGGGATTCTCTATAATTGATTAGCTAATTTGTTGCGAGAATCTATGTATGTAAAATATTTCAATACAATCAAACATATTTTCCCTAAAAAAGAGTAGAAACTTGTGAAAGTGACTGTTACACTTAATTATGTTATTTAGATACAGTTGCATGCACATTAAGTAAAAAGAAAATTTTGATGGATTTTCCTCAATATTTGCATGCATGTCCAAAAGTTCAAAAAATAAACTACATTTTTCCAATTTTTTTTATTTACTTTTGGAAAAGTAAGCATTGCTAGAAACATACACCCCATAAGATGTAGAATTGTAATTTCCAAATTTTTGTATCATTGATATATAATTAAAATACTCATATAATAGTATTAAATAGTTATTATATTCATGATTCTCTGGCTCATTCATTTTTAAATTCACAAATTTAATTTTTCTTTTATTATATAGTGTTTTATATACAGATGATTTATGATTTAAAGACAGGCATTATATTTACTCAATATGCATATAAATGCATCAGTTTAAGTGAAACTAACCAATGCAAACACATCAAAATTATAGCTTACTTCAAAAATATTTCCTATTTAGTGAGCTTAGAAAATTAAGGAGATCTGTTAAAAAATTTTAAACAACAACATATGTATGATTTATAAGTTTTAATTCAATTTTTTGGAAAATGAATATGTTTCATAATATTAAGGAAAAAGTATCTTTAAATTTTCATGATATATTTATTTTTAAAAAACTTGTTTCTAAAGTTCATGAGAAGAAGATTGTATTAATCTTTAGAATTAATATAATAATGAATAAGATAATGAAATTAAACCTTATTTGTATCAAGATCTCAGTTTGAACTGTAGTTCAGCTTAAACTTTGCTCACATTTAGTTCAAATCTACATGAAAATAGTTGAATTGTTTTATTTATAAAGCTTGAATTATATTTATATTGTATGAAAAATTGGTATTTATTTTACTGAAGAACATTAATGTAATGTTCCTCATTTTTTCATTATTAATTAAATATCTGAATTTATTTAGATTTATGTTTCATAAATAACTTTTGTAAAAATTCTGTGTTTAATTTAAAAAAAAAAAAAAAAAAAAAAAAAAAAAAAAAAAAAAAAAACTGTATTAAAGGCTAAAATTAATATATTCAAAATGTTGTTTAACTCTCAAAATTTTTAATTTATATTTTTATTTTTTTAACAACTCATTTTGTGATTGTAACTACACATTAAAAAATTAGAAACATTACTATTTCAAAGTGAATTAACAAATATTTTCTGTTCTCGTTAGGACATCATAATGGAGAATAATTTATTAAAATGAAATGTAATAAAAAATTGTAATACTTTGTGTATTTATAAATAAAATATATCTAATGTTACAAGGTAATGTTATTTTATCACCCTTTCACTATTAATTCTTTATCTTTGCTTTTCACATAATTTACTGTTTAAAAAAATAGTAAAGCAGTTTTACAGTTTTTTTAAAAGTTTAAATAAATACTTAAAAATTTATTTATATTTCTTTCTATTTTCATTAGTAAATAAAAGTATGTAAATTAACGAGAGAAAAATAAATACTGAAAATAATTTCATAACTTTTGACTTTTTGATTTGCACTAAAAATTTCTAAGCATTTATATTTGAATATTTATTTAAATTTCCTTTCAAATATTTAACTATCAAATTTAAGCAAAGCTCATTATTTTTAATCTGCTTAAAAACAAACATTCCTAAAATTATCCTTTTTACAATTGTATACTTTTCTATGTACTATGTGGTTTTCAATGGGTCTTTGAATTCTCATGTTACTTCCTCAGTGATTAATCACTTACAGGATCAAGGTATCTCCCCATCGCAGTTAGAGAGATATAAAATATAGCAAAGCTGAGAACGTTACTGTGCTTAGAAATTTTGGATTGGTGAAATTAAGAAATATTTTTTATCATGTTTATAAATATTAATTTTGTGTATTTGTACCGTAATTTGTAATTTTGTGTACTTATACCTACCAGAAATATAAATTACTGATGAATATGATACAGAAATTATAAATTAGGGAAAGACGATTGGATTAATGAAAATTTGAGAGAGATGAACAAAATAATATAATTAACAAAAATCTCTCTTTATTTCAAAGAATCAAAAGAGAACAATGTTTAGCCAGAAATTAAATTTGAAATATGGATATTGTCAAAAACAGAATCTAGAAAAGTGCTATTGTAAAAAATGATCATACGAGTATTTATACTTAAATTCAAATGGAACAATGATTTGTCAGTAAAATATATAAAATAAAGCGGATTCATTAATGAAATAGAAATAAAATTAAACTAAGCTGTACTGATAATTTCAGATGACATGCAAATTACTGTACTGCAGATGCTTATCAAGCTTCTTTTAGTTAAACATTTCTTCTTTGGAAATTTTGATATGAATCAATTTATTGTATTGACTGTATATAAAAATAAACATGAGGTCATAAATAAAAATAATCATGAGGTGTATGTAAAAGGTCTTCAATATAAATATTCAATTAATTGTTTATTCAATTAAATTAAATTACTTGTTTAATTTTTCTATATCGAAATGAGGTTCTCACTTGTCAGTGTTTATACTAGGTCCTCGATTGCCAGTGTGTATATGATGTCCTCAATTGCAGGTATATATATGATACACTCTGAGGTAAGAAATATTAATGTATGAAATAAAGTAAATTAAAATTATAATATTTATAATTCAGTGGGCTGATAAGTATACAGTAAAGTTCTTTTATAAGATTTTATATGTAGAGTTTAATGCTATGATATTATGTATTGAAAATTTCAATTTCTAAACAAGTATAATTAAAACATTTTTCTAAATTTTTAATTAACATTAATTTTAATTTCTTAAATAGTTTATTTATAAATAAATAAATATTAATGAAGCAACAGGAAAATTTTAATATTTTTACATTTTATTTTCAAAGATGTAAATAAAATAAAGCTTAACATAGTGATTAGATTTGAATGCAAATTGAAAAAAATGTACAATTAATTAAATAAAATTAAAACTACACTTCATATTATATCATTAGGATTTTTTTTAAAGGAATTTTTAAATAAGAAAACTTTTCAATAAATTATATAAGTACAGAAAATTTTTTCATAACATATTATAATAATTTTTATATTTAATAAAATTAAATTTGTATTAAATTAAAAAATACATTAAATTTCAGAATCTCTTAAATATTTTATTCTCAACAAATTTGCAATTCTACATAAGTAACCTCAAATTTGATGTAATTAAGTTTACTTAAATTTTTAATTTACTTAATTAGAATATAATTAATTATTTAAAAATATTTAAAAACAACAATTTTACATGCCTAATAATACACCACAGAACTAAATATATGAGTCTTTATAAACTTGTCACAATAAACAATATTATTATAAATCAGTTTGACATACACAAGGTATATTTTATTACCTAACCGAGGACACACACAAAACTAGGATTTTTCCGAACTACCAAGGAATTCAAATTTTACAGGATACGCACTTTTAACACAGTACACAAAAATCTAATATAAAAGGTGTAAACCAAAGACATCATTAAATTTCAATAAAAAACGGCAATTAAAAACTAAAATGTATAATTTAAATGTAAAATAATAAAAAACAAATCAAGAACATTATTAAATTTCATTGAAATTTAAACAAGTTTAAATTACGTAATTTCCGCATAAAAAAAAGTGAAATTAAATGGAGGACGTCCTTAGTTAGAAGGTGTGTATCCACACTTTTGTCCTCGGTTTCCTCCTCTTGCCAACACACACAATATATTAAGCAAGATATATTTTACAGAAAGTTATCAGTTTAATTAAATACAAAAAGCACAGCTATTTATTTTTAATCTATCAACAATAAAAATTTTGATGGATAAATGTTTGAATACCCTTTCTAAAAAGCATGAAAAATATAATAAACTTGAAAAATGTTTTTATAATGAACATATTTTACATAAAATTAAAGCTGTTTTAAAAAAATAATTTGAATTTTCAATTAAATTAAAAAATAAATGAACTCTTGTAGAAAGGATTTTGTTACCTTAAAAAAAGTAGAAATCAAACCTTTTAGCAATTAATATTCAAGAGCAAGTCTTTTTAAAGACTCTACTTGTTTACTTTATTCAAATTATTGTGACTTCAGAAAAATAATTCGAATAAAATAATAGAAAAGGTTAGTAAAGTCCCTAACAATGAAAATTAGTCATCAAAATATGTTCAATCATAAGAAAGTTGCTATGCACTATAGCAGAGGTGGCCAAACTTTTGGGATCCGGGGTCTACTCCACATTTAAAAAATTCCTTTTCAATAGAGAAAAATAAATAAATAAACAATGGTATTTCTCAAGATACTATATGTTTTAAGCTTCAATTGAAGACTTAGAAAAGGAAGAAAGGTAATAAGCAACTAGTAAATCCATTGTATAATATATATGTAATATCAAAAGTAATTTTACCTTCAGAACTACAAAGTAATCTCTTTAATATTTCTTGCAGAGTATACAATATTTTTTTCTGAAAACTCTTATAGATATCATTGAATGTTAGTTGTCTCCCAGCAATAAATTCTTCAACATAAAGGAGCCCAATAAGGCATTCTGACAGAGCCTAAAATAAAAAAGTATTTTTTTAAAAATATATATCTGTTTTATAAAATAGCATTAAACTTATCAAATTATTAGATCTACAGGAAAACTGTTTTCAAAATAAAAAAAACACACTTTCATATTTTAAAAATACTTCACTGAATAATAACTGGCACTATTTATGATTTCTTAAGAGTGTTTATGGGAAGTAGTACTGCTTTTATAATGGGAAGTCCAACTGCTAACAGTAACTCATCAAATTTAAGGTTGGTTGGGTTTTGTGGCACATGGTTCAAAGAGGACAAGCTGTGCCAATCATCAAATTTAAGATTGGATTTAAACAGATAAAAAAATATGGCCCTTGAATGTCTCATTATATACAATTCTCTTATTAAGATTAAACTTTGATTTAGAGATGAAGGGATATGTTTTCTAGGTTTCTATTATACTCCTTTCCTTAGTTTTTATAGATTTGATTCTTTTTTAATCACAGCTAATATACAGGCCCCCTCCCAAATTTTTTTTAATTATTATTATTATAAATCTCATTATAAAATTTTCACTTTCCTTAGAAGATAAACTAAATGATTAAATTGATTTTACCAATACACCAACATATTATTTTTTGAAAAAAATATATTCATATATTGCACTACAGTTGCAAAGAAAAGATCATGTCATATGATATGGGGAAAATGTGATTTTTGTACCATAATATCATTTATAACAAATTTTCTATTGATTTTAATTTTTATTTTTAAATTTGATCAAATCACTGAATAGGAAATAAATTAACAGTAAGGCAGCTTAAACAATTGAGTCAACATAAATTATAAAAATTAAAAACATTTCTAAATTGTTGTATTAATGACACATTTATTAAAAGAAATTGTAATAGTTCATTACTTCTAATGGTTTGTATTGTATCTTAAAATGTGTAGTAAAATAGAAATGACATTTAAATATTACCTCACACATTTTTGTTGAATTTGTGTCCAACTGTTTTAAAAGAAATGTTTCAATTTCTGCCTGCAAAAATTAAATGTTCAATTATTTGAGAAAAATAAAATATATATTTTACAGTTTAAATTCTTAATTAAAAAAACAAGAAAAGATCAAATTGTTTATAGTATAAACAATGAAAAAAAAATATCATTTCTTATGTTTAAACTGTAAGAAAATTTTAAAAGACAGCAAACAATTATTTCAAAAATACTTCCACTAAAAAAATTGAAAAATAAGATTGTTATACAAAATTATATTTAAAAATAATTGAAAGCATATCATACCAAGCTTATTATACTGATATGCTACACAAATATCAGCTGATAAAAGTTATAAAAATTTGAATATCTTATAGATATACAACTGCATTTTCAGTTTAAATAAACAAACATCTTTCTTATACAAGTTAAATTTACATTAATCATAATAAATGCCTGATGAACCATGAAGAATATTGATTTTTATGAAAATATTTTAATAGTCAGTGGGTTCTAGAACAAAATTCAATACTTTACAATACAATAAAATAATAATTTTCAACCACAGTGATTTTTTTTCCATGTTTTGTGAAAAGCATTTAAGTTTTACTGCACAATAAATCACACTTAAATTTATTAAAACAAAGAAAAAGATTTGAGACATAAAGCTAGCAACATTTAAAAGTAAAATGCTATATTGAATGATTTGATTAATAAATTTTTGCAAAAATCTATGAAATGCTATTTGAAGAAATAAGTTTCATTAATTTTGCTGCAAATTTAATTAAGATTTTTTTTATTAATAATGAATGCCCATTAAATTTCGTTAAACTTAGAACAACTATAAAAACATTTATAATCTCTGAAATATATATAATATTAAATACTTCTTTTATAATTGCTGTTTGATTTAAAACCATTAAGATAAATTTGAATAGCCTTTTCCATGCCACAATGCCTCTTTGCTTTTCAAGCATTTTCAACAAAATAAACTTAAAATACTAAACACACTGAATACACTAAACAAGTTTTTTTTTTTTTTTTTAAAGGAGACCTTTATTTGCATTTAATTTTTGGATGAAACTATCAAGTATCATCTAAAAATTAATTAAAATCATTGAAAAGATTAAAGAACAAATATGATTAAAGAATAATAAATCCAACACTCAGTTTTGGTTTTTTTTTATGTGCTACAGTCATTATTTGTGATAGAGAGCTAATTAGACAGGAACCTACAGTTTAAAGTGAATTCTGAACCTCTAAAGTGGAATTGCTGAAACAAAAGCAACAGTGCTAACCATTTGGCTACCGGTTTGGCATCAGAATTACTTTTTCAAACATAAAAATTGTGAGGTTAGTGTAAGATAAGTTCAGGTTTTTGATATTATATTTTTATTAACAGTTTAATATATTATTATTCCTAATTTGTGAGGAAAATATTAATTTCATTATGTAATAAGTGATAATTATGTCAAAGAGTATATAAAATGACCTAACAAATATATTGAGAATTCAAAATTAATAAAACCTCAGCATTTAAAAATTAAAATATAATTCAGTCGTATTTTGTAATTTTACTAAAAGTTTACTTAATTTAAAATAAACTGAAGTTTTTAGTTAAATTTTTTTGTTTTTCATATTCAAAAAGTCACAAATTTTAATAGTTTTAAGTAAATTTTTTTTATATATGAATTTAGGATTTAATTAAATTTCTAAACAAAAGTTCATTTTATCTTTAGAACAATGTTTATTTACACATGCAATTGTCTTTGGTTATATTAATATACTGACAAATTTAAAAATTTATAATAATATTTAAAATTTTATAATATATAATAGCTTTGATTAAAAAGTATTTCACAGCTAAAATAAAAGTATCTGTAAATCAAATCCTATTTAATTATTAAAGTAATCAAAAATTTAATTACTTTATCTTAG
Organism: Latrodectus geometricus; assembly: GCA_026290005.1. NCBI lineage: Eukaryota > Metazoa > Arthropoda > Arachnida > Araneae > Theridiidae > Latrodectus > Latrodectus geometricus. The sequence goes on from JAPDSC010036130.1 coordinate 335,835, forward strand.
ATAACAAAAACAGACAATACTGAAACAATTATATTTTACACATACAAATGCTCTAAAATAGTTTCTGCGCATACTACAGTATATAAATTTCTTTTTTACTCATGAATGTCAAAAGAAAAAAAACATTGATAGAAAAATAATTCAGAAAGTGATGGCAATATTTGTTGTAAACAATACTTATTTCCAGAAAGTAATCAAAGTATTTACAACTGTTGCAGTATTTTAAATTTTCAATACAATTTAGCTTTGTTTAACATAATTTTTAATATGTAAACAAATTCAAAAAAGCATATAATTTTATGAACATACATTAAAAAATAGGACAGTTAAATACTTCATGCCTTATATAAAACAAAGATGAAAGTTATAATGCTGGAGTACTAGATTAAAAAATTTTTAATGCTCACAAGAAAGTCAAGAAAATCATACACTTTATGTTTCTCATTTGCTTAGCACAAAACAATTTGATGAATTTCATCTAACAGAAGTTGAAATTTTACACAAATAAATTTCTTTCTATTATTATAAACAAAGCAAAATACCTATTCATAAAATATTTTTTGGTTTGGTTTAATTTTCACTCTATGGTCATTTTGTGCATAATAAAGGAATTCACATACCTTTTGACATATGAGTTGGTTAGGTCCAGTTTTAATACAAAGAGATAAACACTGTAGAGCAGCTAAGCAATTCTATAAGTGAGATATTGAAAAATATAATAATTAGATTCTTAAAACTTTTAACTACATTGTAATTATTTCAAAACAAATTACAAAACAAAATATAATTTTATTACAAATTTCTCAATTCAACAGGAAATTTCTATTAGTAAATAATATTTACATGTAAAAAGCAAATGGACTTCAGAAATTTAGGGAATGAGACTAAAAATTTGATATGTATTATTTAAACATTGAAAACACTAAATTTCAGAAATAATGGCAAATATTCTGAAAAATGTAAGCATTTTATAATTATTAACAAATTTAACTATTAAATTAAATATAAATATTTACCTTAAAAGAGTAAAATCTAGATAACATTCAAAAGAATTATTATATATTTATTTTAAATTAATATAATTGTAATAAAAAACAAGGAAATTCCTTAAAAAATCAAATTACCATATTTTCTTCAGAGATCAAGATTTTCGTAAAAGATGGCACAGTAAATTGGACAGTAGTTTTGTAACTACCATTTTGTGTTTTCCTTAAAATTAACTTCAGAATCCGAAAAGCAATCTCTTTGCAAAGAACATCTATACCCTAGAAAATTAAAAAAGATCTTTAGACATAGTAAAATTTTACACATATATATATTAAATATCTAAGAAATAAACTACATTACAAAATCATTTCTAGAAATTCTATGTAATGGGTTAGATGCAAAAACATTTTGCATTTTATGAATATGAATTTTAAGCAAATGCCAAAACTTTTACAAGTAAAAAATGTATTATATACAATGGAAAAGTAAAAAAATGTTCATATATTAATAAAAAGAAAATTTATAATGCATATTTCATATTTTTTTAATAATTTAAGAAATTTTCTTATGTAGTTTGACATGAATTTTTATTATGTACAGTGCTACAACAATAGGTGCCAACATTTTATTTTGGTACACTATTAACATACAACACTGCTCAAACGAAGATACATACTTATGAAGTTGATGAATGATAGTATCCCATAACTAAATAGTGCCAAGACAATGCTCTCATGCAACAAAGTAAAACTTTTTGGTTTAACATCTATATAAGGTTTGTAAAGTTTTTAAAAAATCTAGAAGCTCCAATGAATCATTAAAATTTTTTAAGATATAATATTCACATGACTAAATACTACTCTGTTATTCTTGGCTGAATAGATCTGTAATTATGTACAAATCATATTTTTAAATGATAATAAGATAAAATATTTTTTAAAGCTAATAATTATTTTAATTTAAATAGATTTAAAATTAATGATTTTAAAAAAATTAAATACAATACTAGCTATAATAGAAACAATTTCATTTTAATATTTTAAATTCTTTACCTTAATTACTAAACTATAATATATTATAAAGGATATTTTAGAGTTTAAATTTGTTTATAAGGCTCCTTTCCATTAAGTGTATTTTAGAAGAAAAAAAAATCCATTAAAATATTTAAGCAAAACTGCCATAAATATTATTATTTGAATAAATGTTTTTTTTTTTTTTTTTTTTTTTTTTGGTCCAGTAATTACTACTCAATTAAAAAGTTTCTTATTTTCAAATTACACAATGCTACACAAACATATTCTTGACTTATCTCTGCTTAATTACCCATCAGGGTATTGTTCGATTCATTATTAATAAAATAGCAATTTTTGCTTTTCATAAGTACTATGACAATGCTTGGAGTGGAAATTCAGACTGCAGCCAAAATATTAGTCACAGTTAAGCATATGTAATTTTAAAGCCAGCTCAGGTTGGTTGTTGAGGTTCATATAGCTTTCACAACTCAACAATTACAATGAGACACGTTTATATTTAAGAGTATTGCCTGTAGATACCCGAGCATATAAAGCTTAAAAAATACACACCGGGAAGGAAGATAAATGTAGAACGAGTATCTGTATTGTTATGTAGAAATGCTGAATGTAATAACTTATTAAAATCGGTAATTGTAGGAAAAAGCATATATATATAAACTCATAGGCTTTAAAAAATATGAAGAAATTACCAGTGCACTACCATAAATCAAGAAGTGCATGGTTTATTTCAGAAATCACAATGAAGTACTTTCATAAACCAGTAGTGCCAGAAATAAAGAAATACCAAACCGAAATTCAAGATATTCCGGAAGATGAGGTCCTTTTTGTTTTATCTGAAAACTATGGAGGACATCCAAATGATAAATAATAAATAAAAATAACTAGTTAATAAAGACAAAAAATAAAAGTTTAGATATATGTTTTCCTGCAAACATGACCTCTCTAATCCAGTCTATAAATCATCAAGGTGCCATTTATATGGCCAAACATCTGTATAAAAAAGTTTTTTTAATGAAATTTATAAGTCTAATAAACTAGCTAAAACAAAAGAGGGTAGAATGCATTGCTGAATATAAAACAGCACAATATATGATCAATGATTTATAATTTTGTAGCAGCTGTCAAAGAAATAAAAATGTCAACTTTGATTAACACTTAGAAAAAACCTGCTGAATGTAGAGTGCAAACTGGACACAGCTGGTTTTAAAACTGAAGATTTTTCCTTCATCATCTTACACAAAGGTGGAGAAACTAATATGAAATTTGAAGACAGAGTTTTAGTTAAATGTAGATGGAAATGATCTCAGCTATTATAATTTAACAGAGGAGGAGATTATTGAGAGTGACTGCAACAGAAAGCTTCAAAGCGGATGAGGGCGATATCAATGAAAGAAAACCCAAAATTAAAACCAAATAAAATATGTTAAAGACAATTGTAATGAAGCTATGTCTAGATAATAAGAACATTTGAGAACATCTATCAGTTAATTGTTCAGGAAGTCTCAAGTAAAGTTGTTTGTTCTTTCCAACCAGTAAGCAACAGGGAAGATGAACTTAGATCATGAGGTTCAAAGTAGTTTTTTTATGTTTGTTGTTACATACTATACTTACGCAGTTTTATATTTCATTTTCTTGGATTCAAAATACAATTCTTACTATGTACAGTAGTTTTTTTATGTACCTCGAATCAATTTATATCCTTTCACTAATTCAAACAACCCGGATTCCCTATTAGTTCTAATTAATGAGGTTCTACTGTAATATTAATGCTATGCTTAACAGTAAACTATTGATTTTTTAAATTAGTTTTCCTCCATCAAATTGCTTGCAGGAAACCAGAGTTGAGCAGATTTGAATTAAAGAGAATAATAAAAACAATAAGAAGGAAGTATTTTATGAAAAAATTAATTTCTATATTATTTTTCTATATGTAGTAAATTTGTTAGAGTAGTAATATACATATATAAACCATAGCTTAATTTGTGCACTATCATGGAAGTTATTACTTTTCCAGCATCAAAGTAAATCAGAAATTTTAACCAATTTTTACTGAAAATAACAGATAAACAGGAATACTTAGCAGACATTTTTATAAAATTAAACACATATTTACAAGAATAATTAAATAATGTCTTCATATTTCAAAATAAAATTAATGTTCATTAAAAGAAAAATAGTATGATAATGCAGCAAGATAAAACTGCCTCTTTGAATTATTGAATAATTAATAATTTCTGGCTGAAAAATGAAATCTAAATTAGATTAGATTTCTATAGAAATGGATTAAATTAGCCAGCTTTTTCTAATTACCATATTTTCCTGTATATAATCCACGGATTATGTGTTAAAAAAGTTCTGAATTTCATTGTGCGTATTATACGCCACCACAGATAATCCGATAAAAAACATTCTCCATCAGAAAAGCTTACAAGAAAGTTTTGAAAGAAATACTGTTTATGTTTCATAAAATAAATAACAAGTGTTACCAAGACACACCTGAGTTATTTAAGCTATAATCGGATTTGTCCAATTACGTTCAAAAAAGAATTCGGTTCCTGGTAAAGATATTACAGTTGTAAATTTGCTAATGTCAATTTGCCTTGACGTGAGCTGTTTCTTTTTGAAAATATTCACATTTGTATACCGTCATATAGAAGTGAACACTTTTAAGTTATATAGCAGATTTTAAATTAAAAGTTACAGCGAAAGCAAATAAAAAAAAAATGGCGAGAAACATGTTAAGTAAAGTGATAAATAAAGCAAGTGCGGTATAAAAGAAATATATATAAAATACGGACTTTGTAAATAATTCCATTTTTTTTAAATTAAATATTAACGAAGCAAATATATATATTTTTTTAAATATGTTTAACATCGTTTTAAAAGTTATTAGAATCTAAATATTGATAAGTTTTAAAAGAATCTTCTCGAAATTATTGCTCTTGATCGATCTCGTGCTTTCATCCCAAGTTAATCGCACTTTGCGATGAGGTGGATGTAGACTGATATTTTGGATAATAATTGCTTTTTCCGCTGCGGATTATATACAGGAAAATAGGGTACTTACTCTTATTATTCTCATTAAAGATGGACTAAAGAAATTCAATTGATAGAATTAATTTTCTTTGACTGTTAGTGATTATTAGTCTGTATACACATTAAACATTAGAAGGATCTAAATGTCTTTTAGCTGAGAAAGTCAGCATTGTTTTCAAATTTATTGACCATAATTCTAAATTACAAAGCAATAGATGTCAGAAATACTAAATTAGTTATTATAATTGAGGTTCCTATCACATAATTATAACATTATCAAAGTAAAAAAGATCTTAAAATCGAAGTTTATAACATATCTATTAAAATTTCCTTTCTGTCACTACAGATGAGTGTCAATTGCTGCAGAGACATAATAGTGCATCAAATCAATTTTCAGTGAAAAATTCATGCTAATACATTCTTCATTTATCTTTAACAAATAAACCAGACATTAATCTTTGCATAAAATAAAAATAGTATTCCATCTTGTGATTTTTCGATAAATTATACACATTTAGAAAAATATCATTGAAATACCCTAGTATTATTCCAGTACTTGAAGACACAACAATTCGCCCAATGGAACATATGATGGAATATCCATGTAATTTTGAGTGTTTTCATTTATACATTTCAAATCACTTATTTTAACTATTAATGTTTCTATTTAATTTAATAGGAAATAAGTTACTGCATAGAATTGAATTTATAAGTTTTGTTTAAGTCCCTGTAATTTGCAATAAATAAATAAATAAAAAAAATCCCTTTAAATAAGGCATTTTTTTATACTTCTAAACTAAAAAACTTCAATGATAAGTCAAGATTCAGAAGACAATGCATCTAAAATAATAAATATTTTTGAAATAATAAAGTTTGATGTCAAATCTAAAGGAATTCAAGTTTCCTCAAAGGATGGCTTTACGCACAAAAGAAGATAAGAGATATTAGGTGGAGCAAATTTTTAGCATTAACCCCTTAACTGCCAAGGAAAACTTATGAGATTTGCTCGCCAGTGCCACCGTTTTCACACAGGCGATCGCAGTTATGCGGTGTATCAGTGGAAAAGAAGAGGCACGCTTGTAATAGAAGTAACATCATCACAACAGATATTTTAAACAATGTCAAGGACATTCTATTGTATTCCAAAGCCATGGGTCAAGCTTTACTAATAGCAGAGTATTGCAGAAAAGCGTATTTCCGAAAGCCGTATATATACGCCCGCGGCAGGCAAGGGGTTAAAAGAATATGCAAATTGTGATGGCAAAAATCTGCACTTTTCTTTAAAAAGTGAATAAAAATAGCTCTGAAGTATTTAGAATATTTTCAGTGACTTTTTATGGATACAAACCTTCTCAAAAACTAAAATCTATGAACGATGCTTCGAATTAAAATATTTTTATGTCAAATTCAATAAAAAAATTTTTGAATTATCATGATTCTTTATTAATCCAATAAAATCATAGTTAATAAATTTGAAAAGAAATGCAGATAAAGGAATTTTCTATTTAAATTCTCATCACAATCTATTAAATTAATAACATAATATGTAAATTAAGCAATAAAAAGCAATTTTTTTCATTTTACTTTTATAACAAAAAGCAGGGGTAGGAGTACAGAGATTTTTTTTTCAGGACACTATTTTCAAGAAAAATCAGGACATTTTTCAGGACATATTTCAATAATTAAAGAAAACCAATGTTACTTTTATATATTAATTACTGTTTTATGCATAAAACACATTTTAGAAAGGAATAAACTGTTTAATGAATTCTGAGTTTTTTAATTTTTAATACAACAATATGTAAAATGGTACAGAAATTTTAACTTTTTATACTGAACATTTTCTGAAAATTAAGTTACATGATAAATGCTTTAAATTAACAGTTAATTTTTATGTATAATTGAATAATGTTCATTTTGAACTGGATGCATTAGCATTTAATTCCGATAATTTAATACTGCACATTTTTAATTTATCATTCACAAATACAATCTCTGCATTAGCAACAGACAGCATCATTTGTCCAACTTTCACATCACTCATATTATCATCACTGATAGCACATGCTATTTTTTTAGTTGCATCATCCAAAAATTTTTGAGCTACACACTGATTATCAAGCAAATTTTTTTTTCTTCCTCAAATTCATTAATTTTTTCTAATAGGTGCGATTGTTTAAACTTTTTTCACTAGTAGCTTCTACATCTTCCTCATCCTTTCTTTTCTACTCTAATTGTGTTACATCTTTTGATTTTTCCATATATGATGCATATTCTGCATGAGATTTCTGAATATAATGCATCATTTCTTTGGTATATGGAATGGAGGAAACAGAATTGCCATGCACTGGAATAACATCATGACAAATTTGTAAACTTTGAACGGTTAATTCCGATAAAGAAGCTCTCTCCTTTGTCACAACAGAATTGTTAGTTGAAAACCCTCTTTCTGGTTGGGAATTTACATTCAATAACGACAGACATGCTTTAACCACTCTAGTAAGAGTAGGATATTTTATATAACTACCAGCATCTTTTATTTTGAAAACCGCATTCCAATATTTACAGATATTTTGATCATTATCATAATCATTCACAATCAAAGTCACATCTTCACACATGTAAAGAATCCACTCTTCATTCATCTTATCAAAACCTGAAGAAGTTTTATTCACATGAGGAATATGTTGAATTAATCTGCTACATGAACTCCTAGACTCTTCCTTTTTTCTATTATAAGGAGACAAACACTGGATATCTTTGAGTAAAGGATTTGTTATAGGAAGTTTTTGAAGCAAATGCTTTGAAGTTGCTATGTAGCAGCTTCTGATACTTCGTAGAAATGTTGTTTTATCAGTAAGTTCTTCCAGCATTGCTTTTGCACCATGACCTAATTCAACCTTGTTTAAATTTAACCAACTTTTTCCTGAATCAACATTAATTTGTAGCAACTTTACTCCATTTTTTTTCACAGATTTCTACTGGGTTTCAAAATTTTAACATAATACTGCGAACAAGTTCATTTAACTTACCGTACACATCACATGTACTAAAGGTTCGACTTTTTGCATTAGATGTAAATAAGGTTCAAAAGTTTTACAAAAAAATTAAACAAAATGCAGATATGCCAGAGTCTTATGGTCTTTCAAATGTTTTATAATCTGAAGATGTCTATCAGAAAGAGGAGATTTCGACTCTTTAGGTACTTTAACAATGAAATATTCCTTTAGAACATCACATTACTCAACAATTCTCTCACAAACTGAGCCCAAAGTTAACCAACGGCTCTCAACATGACGAAGGAAACTATGTCTAGTTATAGTTTCTTCCAGTATTTCTAACTATAAGGAATGATGATCTTCCCTTCTTGCAGGAGATAGCTTGAAAAATTGATGAATATCTATAGCAAATCCATCAATATTACAATCAATTTTATCAATACCCTTACGCAGTGCTCCATGGATTATGTGTAAGCAACATGTACCCAAATCAATTAGTACTGGTAAACTTTGCTTACTCAGTTCACTATTTATTTGCTTTAAAACAGCTAAATTAACTCTTGGTCCATCCATTGACAACTGCATTAATTTTTCTAAATTCAAACCATTATTTTGAATAAAACTTAATAAAATTTTTACAATTTTATTGGCTTCAGCATGCACTAAAAATGTGATTCGAGGTAACAAATGAATTTTTACATTGTTTATCAGACCAATATGAGATGTAAATATCCAACTGTTCCTTTTTTTCTTCTTTTTTTGCAGTAGTTTAATTGAAAAGTAAAACAAAATATGAAGTGCCGATATCTCGAAACAAAAGAGTTATGAAATACGGACTTAATCCAAAATAAATCATATACCTGACTTTTTTTGTCAGATAATGAGATTTTTTGCTATGGAGGAATCATCAAAAGTTTCTTCGTAAATGTTGGCTAAATCATTCAAAGATGAAAATGAATAATTGTTTTTTATTGCCACCAAAACTAAAATGGTTTCAGCTTTAATGGTTTTCTCTGATGTCATTTTGGGAAGTCATGAATTGTTATTCACTATTACAGTTGATAGAGGATTCAGATGAATTTGATGACTTGATAGTAAATAGTGTTTGATTATTGTAACAGTTCACAGCTTTTTTGTGTTTTAATCCATCTGCATGAGCAAGCATTTGTCTAAAATCCATATTTGGAACACTGAATTTGCTTTTGCATATGAAGCACTCCGCAGAATGAACATCGTCATCGGTCTTGTTCACTTCGGCACCATGTCTTGATTAGGCATTTATTCCCATCTTGCAGTTCCAACCATTTTTCGGAAAATTTCATTTTCCTTGGCATTTTCAAAAGAAAATTAATTGTTTTCAAAAAATAAAATTCTGAGCTTGCTAATAAATATTCTTCAAAACACCCATCAAAATATTTTAAAATGGCGTGATAAGCATTTCACGCATGCGCATAAACGTAGGCCAATAATTCTCACAATTTCGCCATCATTGAAAATATTTGTGCACTACTAAAACCAGAACCTTTGTCTGTAAAGGCAGAAAATAGAATTTAATGGTAAACCGAAACCAAAATTTTTTTGACGTCAGACGAGCAATGGCAGAAAATGAGGCGGAGACAGATGTATGGCAACCCTATTTCCGGTTTGAAAGAGAACAAAAAAGGGGGGAAATTTTCTCTTTCTTTTTGCATAGAAAGCAAAAATATATTCCACTGAAAGAAAAATTTACAACTGAAAAATGTAAAATTATTAATTGAAATTAAACTTTCAAAGGAATGTAATAAAAAATTAAGGAATTCCAGGATTTATTTTGAAAAATAAGGACATTTCAGGACGTTTTTTAAAAAATCAGTAATTTCAGGAATATCAGGACAACTCCGAGCCCTGCAAAAAGATAATATAAAATAATATTTAATTTTAAAATCATATTTTTTGGAAATATGATACCCCGTGTGCATTTTTCAAATTGAAAATATTATATACAGAAGCTGCTCAGTATTATGAACCATTAATTTACAAATACTCACTATTTCACAAACTAATAGTTGGTCCCTAACATGGTCTAAATGCATATTTTCAAGCATATTTAGTTTGTTTTTACTTTTTATGATTAAGAAAACTTGGATTGAAGTTTTTCTGGAAATTAATACATTCTTTGAATTGTAGATAACCAACTGCAATGCTGTTATTGAAATCCCACTTTTTGAAGTAATTTGTGTAGAACTTTTTTGCCTAATCAAATTTCTGATTTACAGCCTAAGCATCTATGTCATATCAACAGATTAAAGTGAAAATATCACAGGAACACTTTTGAAATGATTCATGGCATGAAATAGTCTTGTGAATTGTCAAGTGTCAGAGTGCAATGCACTGGTTAATCAATGCTTGTAGCTTGTAATAATGAAGTTGCAGAAAAAATAATATCTAGGTCATTTCGACATGTGAGCAAGCATTATTAATGTCACGGTAGCTGAAAAAAGTAAAGAGAATTTATCCAACAAATTGAGTGAAGATAGTTAACTTCAGCAAAAACATACTATCACTCAAAATTTCACTTCAGGCCTTTTTTAATCTGGATTCAGAAGTAATTTGGAAAAAAGTATTGGATAATTAAATGAGTGGGAACATAATGAATGAGAATGAAAACGAACTTTCATTGATCAAATGAGAAGAAACTGACATAACATTTGACTGTGAAACAAACAGAAAAATGACTAACATGAGTGAGATACTTTTTGAGAAAAACAGAGAAGTGGTTTCTTAGATTAAATAAACATGTTTAAAAAACTTGTGTTTTTTTTGGGGGGGGGTGTCATTACTTTGCCAGATTTTTAACAAATAAAATAAAAGTAAGATTTTTTTTCCAGCATGAATTTGTTCGCTGTATCAAAAATAAATCCATGTAGCTAACAATAAAAACTAAATAATTATCCTAAAACTTTATTTATAAAGAGAGCTGTTGGGGAAAAAATGTTTTAAGATTTAATTGTTATTATTTTTTTTTTTATTTTCTATGAACTTTAAATTTTAAGAACTATTTTACTGGTCCCCTGGGATTTACAATAACAAATGTCTATTGTATAAATTTATATCAAATCATTTATTATGTTTCAGTTATTATATTATTATTATTCAGTTTCAATATTAACAAAATTCAATGCAAATATTAACAAAAATGCTAAACACTAAATTTAAATTATTTTGTAGAAATGAAAATTTAAGATTTTTGACAGTTAAATATTGAAGTTGTTTTTTGCTACTAAAATAGTATTTTTTTGATTTTATTTAATTGAATTACATCCAAGATTATACTGCCTGATCTTTAAAGTGTGCCACCAAATATTAGAAATGTATATAATAAAAATTATAATTGTGTTCCTTGTATCTATAATTATACTTTTTTTAAATATCATTTGTGTGAATTCGGATTTTGAGTATTAGCCAACATAAAAAGAGAGAGTGTTACATAAAAAAGATGATACGAGATTAGTATCATCATTTTTTACGACCACACATGAATGAAATTATTAAAAATATAATGCTCAAATTTCTCACTAGAAGTACCCTTTTATTATTACATTGTAATTAATCCCTTAATAAACATACTGTTGCTTTTGTAGTACATATATTATTTTATTTTGAATCTAAAATAAAATATGTACTAATTATTATTCTATATTTATTATATGTAAAATAATTATTATAACTATTTTACACAGTGCACAACTTCTAAACTTGTCTTTTTTTTATGTGCTCCCAAACATTGAAATTATTAAGTGAGCAGTATCCAAAAAAATGGTTGAGAATAACTGTACTAGAATATATTTCATGTAATTAAACAAATTTGCTCACTATTATTTTAGAAATAAATTTAGTTTTCTTCATAAATTTGTACACATTTGGTCTATATGAACTATTTAATATTTGGTATACTGATTTATAAAGTATAAAAGAATGAGAATCACTACTCTAGATTTTCAAAACTCTAAATCTTTAGAGATAACTTTCACTTCATAATGTACACTATAAATTATAAGCTTTACAACATAAGATATTTTAGTATTCAAAACTTTTTACTCAGCAAAATATATTAAACTTCATATGCACTTCATTACCAAATACTAAAATCTCCCTTTTTATTCAGTATTATAAAAACAAAATAAATAAAAGAAGCAAGGCAAATAAAATCAAAAGAACAGATCCTTAAATTTACAAAAAGATAAAAATTTATATCATTTCCACCCAAATAAATAGCAGTATTCAATGATAAACACTTCATAATTAAAATTTCTTTTAGAAATTTGTATTCAATTTCAGGCTATTTTCAGAATCATAAATATTAACTTTAAAATCCTATTAAGAAATAAAAAAATTACTTTCACTATAATATTTGTTAAATAAAAAAAATTTCATCAAAAATCCATTAATTATTGAATGTAAATTAAAGTATTAATTCCTCACTGTCAAATTGGCAGTAATAATATTTGGCCATCTGTCAATATAAAATGGAGTCATTTGCTGCAAAGCTGCTTCAAATAAAAGAAGTCCATTGGATCTAAAAAATAAATAAATAAAAGAAACAGATTATACAAGTTTAAAATTAATTGATTCAAAAATATTTAAAAAGAAATTATTTTGTAATTTTTATAAACATTTTCCATAGTTATTGCCTGTATTAGTTAAACAAGCAAGATATTGTAATGAGCAAACAAGATATTGCATAAAATTATACTTTTGCATATTCATAAATACATTAAATCAAATACAAAAAATTGATCATCATTAGTATTTTTCATGTTTGTTTAATAATTTCTGCATTTTTAAGTTTTTATAGTAAAGCGTGTAAAATATTTTTAAAAAGAGTATTTATAAGAACTTAACATTGATAATCAAAAAGAAAAGGCATAGAATACTTTTAAATATTTAATTTTATATATTTTATACAACATTCATAATCTTTTTTTGTTTATTTGAAATTGTTGGTACATATGTATTGATAATTTAAATTTTAAAATGAAGAGAATTTTGTCAAGGCTTAAAAAATAGATATTAATGAAGAAATAGACAAATATAATATTATATACACAACAAAAGATAAGAAATAGATTACATTACAGAGTTCTTAAGTAAGGTATTATTTTGGATTTTTCTGAATTCCTTTCTAAGAAGATCAACTTATTTCCAAGTGTATCATTTTGTTCCACAATTTGTAGTTATATCTCATAACTTAATGCCAAATTTCAGAAATGACTTTATATTCTATTTGAAAATAATCACTAATTCTTTCTTAAATATGTTTTTTAAAATCTGTTTAGTTTAGAAAGTAGATGCCATTTTAAATTTATCAGAAGGTAAATGTTAACAGTGAAAAAGAGAGCACTCCTTTATAAGTTACTTTAAGAATGTTTTAACTTATGTTTATACAAAAATCTAAAAGGAAAGTGTTTTAATTTAAACATTATAAATAAAAATTGTGCATCTTAAATACATTTTTTAATAAAATTCTAAATTATTATTTAAAGTAAATAGCAAAAAAACTTTTTGAGCAAAAATTGCAACAAAAAATTTAAAAAATAGTACAGATGAAAGGAAAGAATTATTTAGATGTTAACATATGAACTACAGTGAAATCACAATTTTTTTTAGGGAAAAGCTTTATAATAAAACATGCATAGAATACATATATAAAAATATAAGCATTTATTAGAAGAATGGCTGCATAAAAAAACAGACTTACACCTTTAGGCAACAAAAAAGAAATTTACAGAAAATTATCAATGTGTAATTTTTTTTGTTATAGTATTTGAGATCACTTATCATGGTACTTGCTGCATTTCCTACCAATATCTCAATATCTAGATTAATTGGATTATTTTCTACACTTTCATTATTTGATGATGTTTCATCATCAATGCCATGAATTTATTTAAACTTTGATAAAATAGATTTTATTGTCATATTTGATAATTTTACTTTGCATACCTTTAAATCAAATCTATTTTTATCATAAAAATTTTTAAGGTTATTAAAGAAAACTATTTATTAATCTTAATAACAGTATATAATTTTCACAAATACTTCAAAGCATAATGGAATTATATTAGTGCTGTAATTTAAAAAAAAAAATCAAAAATAAATTAATTATTCTTAAAAAAAAAAAAGTTTATGGAAAATTTTTAACAATTTTTTTTTAAAAAAAATAATTTACAGGTACTAGTATTATTCAGTTTCTGTGAGTTACTAACAAAATAGTTATGAAGTTATTTTCAATAAAAATTTTGTTTGGAGCAAATCTACTGAAACTTCTTACTGGAGAATAAACATTGAATCATTAAACAATGAAATTGATGATAAGCAAATAAGAAATAGTGAGCAACAAAATTCAATAATCGAGTAACAAGTACCAAAGAACACTCAATTTAAAAAAAAAAGAGAGAGAAAAGAAAAAGAAAAGAAAGAATACTATGTAAGAGTTAAGTGGAATATTATTTCATAAGAAATTAGCAATTATGCATTTTAAATATGGTAATCTGAAGATTTTGTTACTATTGTTTGATAGGGACCAAAATGAAGAGTACCCAAGCATTCAAATAAAAATGCATCATGTAGTGAATTATATTGTTTTTATAATAAATGATATTTGCTATTAGTTATATAACATTATTAAGTAATAAATTACAGCATGACCATATTGATTGAAAGAAATGCAGTACTTTTCTCCACTCACACTTCTTTATGAAGATAATTAAGATATTGTAAATTTAAATGCTTCAATTTGTGTGAGGATAAGATTTTGATGTTTTTCATACAGTTTTCCTAAATAAATTGATGTAATTATCAGTTAACTACTGATTGCATAAAAAAATTGTTTAAAATACATATAAATGGTTTGTATTGATAGGTAATTGCTCACAATGTCAAATAACTGGATGACAAAATTTGAAATTTCAGTGAATAAATCCAAGAGAAGTTTTTTCATTGGATAAAAATATATTATTTTCAAATTGGTTTAATGTTTCTTTATATGAATACAAATTTTCTGAAAAGAGTTAAAAAAAAAATAAACAAGTTTGTTTTATTCAAAAAGCTTACCTTGTCATAGGAGAATCAATCAAATTTCGAATGTTGTTCTTAAGGGATTCAATCTGTTCATCCTAGAAAGAAAAAAATCTTTAATTGAACAAAACTACTAAATTTAAAGCTTGCTTTTTACAATATTTACAGTTTCTATAATAGTTTTTAATTTAAATGTGTTAAAAATTGAAATCATTATTTATCAATAGATTTTAATCACAGAGCATAATTAAAAAAAATCTTTATACGGCACTCATTTATTAAAGTTAATTTTTTTAGATTAAAAAATAAAGATTTAATTAAATTGAATTGTTAAAGTTAAGACAGTAAGAAATTATTAAAATAGTATTTTAAGTAACTGTTTATAAGTTATTTTTGAATTCTTTTTTTACTCTTACTTATGTTCCAATAACCATTTTGTTCGTTTTTTTCCCCACCATAAGTATACATTAAAATTACTTAAAAAATTAAAAAAATGAAATCAACACCAACAACTAAATATTCCATTCAATACCAATGCTTGATCTGCTTAGAATAAACTTGGAAATGTCAGATATATTGGAAATTGGCACGTGAAAACTTTAATAATTTTGTTTATAGCCAAGAAATCAAATTGAATTAATTTGTAGTTTTAAGAATGTGCAATTACTTATAAAATTATAAATTTTAAAGAAATTTTTTTCTATAATTATGAAATTGGCACTTTAAGAATTATTAAATTGGTGGCTTATTTTCTTAAGTTTGACATTTTATGGTCACTTTTTGTACTTGATAGAATACAAACAGGACTTACATTACATGGATTCTGAACCAAAACAAGCAATAAATAAAAATTTTATTTAAAGTCATAAGTCAAGAAAGAAAGAAAATTTTTAATAAATTTTGCATTGTCCATTTGTGAAGCAATGGCAAATGCTGTTACTAGTTTTTTTTTTTTTTTTTTAGTTTATTATTTTGATAAGATTCAATTAGAAAACATGAAGATTTTATGTTAATGTTCTATCAACATCGCCATTGCACAAAACTAATTTTTCATTTCACTATATTGGTAAAAGTCCTTTATGAACAGTTTTTATTCTTTTTTAAATTAGAAAATATTCTCTCTCACACACATACACACTTTCTATTTTTCTCAATAATTTATTTCAAAATCACAAAGTTGAATTTTCAAAGGAAGTTTTAAACTCGTTTACAAGATAATAAAAATAAATTTAAGAATGTAAGAAATGTAAAGATACAGATAACAACTGTTGATGCCAACAGATGGCACCACTAAACATTAGTATATTTTTGTCCATATAATACTAAACTTAATTAAATTTTATGAATTATTTTAAAACCGTATTTTATATAATATCAAGTGTCATCCACTATAAGAAAATGTATTTGAACTTAGAGGATAAAAATATTTTATTAATAATTAAAAGTTTGAACAAGATATATGTATTCACAATCTCAACGGTTGCATTTTTTAAAACTTAATGATAAGGTCCAATAACCTTGAATGAGTTTTGATTCATTAGCTCTCGCAAGAATAGTAAAATATTTGTAATTACAATAGTCTCAATACTTATATTTTTCTTCATGGGTACATATTTAAAAAAGTTTCATTTATAATAAAAAATTTTCTTATTAATAAAGAATGGAAGTATTGCTCTCAAATCTAAATAAGGGTGCCTGTAATAAAAATGTAGAAAAAAGGAACTGCTTACCTTTCAGATATTTCATAAATGATTTTACACATATATGTAATACAGAAAAATTGTTCTTAGCAATTTTTTTATGCTTAGAACTAAAAATTGTCTTTTTAGTTACAGCAGTTATTGTTAATAACTACTTACATAGTAAAAAGTAGTTACTGTGTCAGTAACTTATTTTAGTGTGATCCTATTTGGTATTTTATTAATATATATACTTACATCATCATTAATAGCAAAATGCAGTAGCAAATCAGTATAGATAATAACAATAATGTGGATTTCTTAAGTGATAAATTTTGAACTGCAGGTTTGACTGTGATATTATAAACTTTGATGTGCAAAATTAATTATGGTTCAAACAATCATTACATCTTATACTGTAACATTCATTAGTATAGACATTAAATTTTAAAAAGGTTAAAGATATTTAAAGATAAATTATTAGTTTAAGATCAAAATTCCATAATTCAAAGTCTGAAATATTTAAGTTTAGCATTTATTTGTAAATTTGAATTATTAATTCTAAGTTTGAAAATCTAACATTACTTCTTAGCTATATGTTGCAAGTAAGTGGAATTAGAGAATGTTGATTTTACATTTTTCTAATTTGGAGCATGTAATAAAAGTAGAACCATTTAGTAAAGTATGTTCATTTTTTAGTAATAAGTTGATTCAAATGTGATTACATGAATTAAGTAACTCACCTGTTAAGTTAAATACTATATAAAAATTCTGAAGCATATATTTTGTATTAATTAATTATAAACAAGCTAATGTATGAAATGGCACTATTTGTTATTTACTTAGTGATATTGCTCAGTTGCATCCACTGCAAAAGATGCTTCTAAGGTGTGTATCATTGCTCAATTAATTAAAAATCAAGTAACACTGCAAAAATCAATGTTATTCACATAAATGATATTGATCGTTATAAGAAAATACAATTTTCGTTTTTCAATTTGTGTTTATATTTATTCATTTTTAGATGCCCAGTAGAATGATTTTACTCATTTTTATTTGTAAGTAATCCCAACATTTTATTATATTATATTTTTTACATTTTACAATTACTAGTGCAGTTTTTCTTTCTTGTTGAAATCTAGTTTGTTTGGTGATTTTTATGAATAAATAGTCAACATGTTTGAATGATACAGTTTATAGAACTCAAATACGAAAAAATAGTAAACTGTATTGTCTGAACAAGTTTAAAATTTTTTCATAAGAATCACTAAACAAACTAGATTTGCACAAGAAGGGAAAACCACATTGTCCCTGCCGACAGCATTTTATGGATGAATAGGAAGTAAATTGCACTACCAGATATTTTGCTTTACGCCTTGTTTGGACATATATTCTGCCAATATCACATAGTTAAAATTGTTATATTTTAATGTGGTAAATATAGAAATTAAATTTTTTTAGAAAGGGCTAATAAGGATTATCTTAAATTAATTGCAGAAGACATAGGATAGATTCCTGAGATAAAAGTAATTGATTTAAGAAATTTAATAATCAACAGTGAACTTTATAAAAATGATACATTTAGAACAAATTGCTGATTTCATGACAGCAGATTGAAAGTTGGGGAAAGAACAGCTAGCATGAGTTGAATTAGAAAAGATAAATCTAGAAAAAGCTAAAATAAATGAACTAGAAAAAATAAATTTAGAGAAATCAAGATAAGAGAGAATGTGGGGGAATGTCATAATGATAGTAAAGTTGTCAGTGCCACCAAATTAGTTAGAAGTTATATTCAAAGTATTCCAACATTGACTATACCTATTCCAAAATAAGTTGAATGTTAAAATTTATTTCTCTTCATCTTTAAGAAGTAAAAGGGGAGTACCTAAGGAGTTTAAAGAGGGTTTAACGTACCCAAGGAGTTTAAGGGGGAAATTTTCTTAAACCTTCTGGGAGAAAAGGCCATTAATATTCTAGTTTACATAAAAAATGATTAAATAAATAACTATAAAAAAGGAATAAAGCAATCTTAAAAGAATACAAACCAACACCTTTAATTTGTTTGCACAATTTTTTAAAAGCTTGTTGTATGCCAGGAAAGACACAAATGCAATTTTCATCTTGCTTATCCATTAGTTGGGAGCAACATTGTAGATTAAGAAATGTAAATGATTTAAATACTTTAAAAAAATTTATTGTTAGCGATCAGTCATACCAAACATTAGAAAACAAAAACCATGATGCACATAAGCATTAAAAAAGAACAAAATTGGTTTCAACCGATACAAATGGGAAAAGAATGTGATACGTATTTCGCATCAAAGGAAAAACCATTTTCTGATACATATTCAAAAATCCTAATTACCTAGTCTAATAATTGGGATAATTTCAATACAAGAATAGATTCAAAATATATAGCACCTCACTTGCAGCACAAAGAGGCAAAGTCGTAAGAAGCTAAAATAAATTTTAAAAAAGTAGAATGTTACACATGTGAAGAAAACCATTCAGTACGAGATAGTGGGGTGAAATACTAAAAGAAAAAAGTTAGAGAAAATGTTGCAGTAGCAAAAGTATCCCCCCAAAATTCATATCGCTCAGTTGACTTTTCCTCTGAATTTAAGTGTGCATGATAAGAAAGGAGTTGAAGTTCTTAGTAGATTCAGGAACTCAAATCTTAATTTGTAATTCAAAACTGCTTTCTACCACTCCATCCTCATTTTTTTTCACGTGATTAGTCTCATACAGCAAATTATAAATACCATTTAATTTTTGAAATTTTTCACATACAGGAGCATTTATATAATAATTTTTTTTCAATATATCTAGTTAAATTTGCTTGAAAATTCAAAAGCTGCTTCAACAAAATGGAATTTATGGATGAAATTCAACAAACACACACACAAATGCTACCCCAGATATTCTATAAAATATAAAAAAACAGAAATTTAGAAATCATATTCTACCATTATATCTACTATTAAACATATTTTCTTGGACAAAAATACTTTTTTTACACTATTTTCTACCCTACACATGATTAGATAAATATCAAATTTAAGTTTATTACATTGCAAATATTAAGTGCATTTACATTTATTTCATTCAATGTATTTTTTACCATCATCTAATTTTCTACGAACTAGTTTGCAAATACAGCCTCCGAACGTCAATGTCTTCTCCTTTCTTGTTTTAATTTGTTCATATTTTTAATTGTTTGAAATAGAGGGCTTAGTATTAATATATTTTAACAGATAATGTAGCTTGTTCATGTCATTGAAAAATATTCAAACTGGCTTTTTCCTTTGTTATCAGAAGTCTGAAATGTTTGACACTCTTCGTTCAAGATATATTTGTTATACATATGCCTGATAGTCAATTCAAAGTTTCTTAGTTATGAATGGCATAATTTATGATAAAGCTTTAATGATAATTAATGATAAAGTTTCTGATATGAATTTAGAACTATCTTGTAATGTTTTGGATTATTATTCAGGTGAAACAGTGAGATCAGTTCTGATAAAATTTGATTTGTACTCAAAATTTTTTGAAATTGATGCGAAAAATCTATCTCATTCACATTTGTAGTTTAAGTACACTAGTCATAAATATACAAATTGGAGGTATTTTCCACGAGCTATATTTTATGAAATGTTTGAGTCTTTTTTTGATGAATACAACTGTAGCAGAAACAGATGTACTAGATAGTGTTATCTAATCAACCACTGCAGGAAAATATTCAAGTAAATTTTGGGAAGAAATTATTCTGGAAAAAAGGCAATATCTCTTGCCTTGACTATACTCCAGGGAATTATAATGAAGCCTGGAATTGGATTAGTACTGGAGAAAGGGAACAACTTTGATATACCCCCCCCCCCCAAAAAAAAAAATTAAGTGCCAAATTTGGCACTCCCAACGGACTTTTTAGGGTTGCTGTTTCTTATTTTGGTGTTGCCAATTTAAGTTTTTTCAGCTTTTAGGTTTTTGCTATTGTCAAATTTTGTATTTTCTTGTATTTTGTACAATTTTTTGAGTTTTTTTTTTCAAAGTTTCTTTTTTGTTATTAAAAATTTTGTATTTAGCGAGAATCAATTTTGGCGAGAAAAAAAGGCGCCAAAAATAGGTATTTGGCTTGGAAAGAGAAAAAAGTCACCAAATTTTTGATTTGGGGGGGGGGTATATCAAAGTAGTTCTGGAGAAAGATATATACCACATACACACCCTTTTTTTTCAAATAGTATCTAATCATTAACTTCTTTGTTTATAACAGTACTTAAATTTTGCAGATAATTTAGGAATTGATGCACAATATTATAAATGTCAAGAAATTGAAAAATTATGGCTAGTTTTGAAAAACCTGAAAGAGAAGTTTCTTTTGACAGTGATACCACAATGTGATGTAACTTTATGCACACACATACCAAATCTTTGAAAAAATAGGTTTGATTTGTGTGTCGCTCAACAGTAATTTTTTTTTTTTTTTTTCTTTTTTTCCCCACGAGGGCTAAATAGACTGGGACCTATGGTTTAAAATAGATTCTAAACTACTACTAACAATAATACTTAAAGCGGGATTTGAACAGTTGAAATTAAGTTAGAAGCACTAATCATATTTATATACTTCTCCTCAAGCTATGACTATGTCCTATATTGTGTTACAACAGATAATTACGTTTCTTCACCAGAAATATATAACAAATTGACTTCAAGTTGTATAGACATATGTGGCACTGATCTTTAAGAAAAAAAAGAAATGGAAAAGAAAAAAAAACTAAAAAGAAGAGAAATTATTACATATGTAGAGGAAAAGTTACTGTAATAAAGTGGATGGAAGCTACTACATATAGTCTAAAATTTTATAATACTGAAAAGGTATAAATCTAATTTCACTCTGAAATGAAACAGAAACCATTAATTGTTATGGAATTATTCAATAGGAGAAGTAAGCCCTGTAGGCCAAATCTTGTGAAGTCATTAGAAAGATCGGAAAATATTACAGTTATATATTTTTTCTTATTTTTGATATTGCCAAAAGAAACTCATATCATATTTTCTTACGAAAAAAAATTATTAATTTTTTACATTCAAATTTTTTAGTTTTTTTAAAATCAAAGTTTCAGATAGAAAATTAAGAAATTTCCTAAAATCAAAAAAAAAGTTATTAGAGAAATAGAAATATTTTAAATAAATTTACAGCAAATTTATAGAACACGTATAGCTGGAACCTTTTCAAATATATTTATTATGACAATATTGAATTTTTATCTGATAATATATTGGGAAAATATATCAGTCTTAAATGTTTAGTCTTGTGCTCTGATTCTGAATTTACGTTGCATAAAATCAAACCTTAAAATTGTTTACATTATAATTTATATAACAGTAAAGAGATGTACAGATTCAATCTTAGGTCTTTTAGTACAATTCTAATGGGGAAGAACAACTCCATTGCAATCTAAGTGATAAAAATATAATTATGATAAATATAATTTACAAGAAATTCTAATGGCATACTATTCAGATCTGCAAACGTAATTATGTAAATATTGCTTAGTAATGAAGTTACCAGCAAAACATCAACTTGTAATATAACTATCAGTATGTTCTGAAAGAACACGAAGCAAATTGAAGGAATATTCAGTGATCATGTGATACAAAAAAGAAATCAATTTTAATTTGCTCTACGAAAAAATATCTCCAGAAATTTGTTATCTACACATTAATAATCAAAAATAATAATTATAATATTCAAAGCAAAAATAGAAAGCATGTGTTAATCTCACAGCTAATAGCTTTTACTTACATCAAGATTAGCGCCATGAAATAAACCGACTGAAGTCACATAAGTCACATTGTCATTAATGGCGATGTCAGGAGAAATCGCTTCATCTAGCTGAGGGAACATTATTCTCTCAGTTAAATTGTTATATTACAAATTAAAATACTGACGCTACGATTGAAAATAATAGTATTCTTCTTACAGACCAAAAGTGAAAGTTACAGACAAAAAACCGCAACCGGTTAAGTCAATAATATATTATTGGCAACACAATTTCAAACTCCCATGGCCTACAGGTTGTACTCCATAATATTTGCAAACTACAAGTTAGTACAGAAGACTTCTTCAAATAGAAATAAAAAATGGCGGATTATTCTAAACTGCGATTTACGTGTAACTTTCAACTCTGAGATGTGTGTTATAATTTATAGTTGTTATTCTTATATTCTCTTTTTTTTTCGTATTTGAAAGATCGTCTGATTTTGAGTGACTAAGACTGTGGATTTCTGTTCTTTCTTTATACTATTTATTTTTTAAAATTTATTTATATTTATTTATATTTTTATTTTATAATTGCGTAATATTTCTATTGGCTACAAAATGACAGTAGAAGAGACTGAAATGGCTTATATGGATTGCGATTTACGCATTCATAAAATAAACACTCCAAGATTATTTACTTTCGAAGATTCAATATCAGAACTTATCCATCTAGCTACGGAAAACAGTATTCACAAGTATTAACATCTTCCTACCTTACAATGATGGTACTATATCTATTCTAAAATAACCTTAAATTTAAAACAGTATTCACAAGTATTAAGATCTTCCTACCTTACAATGATGGTACTACATCTATTCCAAAATAATCTTACAATTTAAAACAAGAAATAATCCAAATTATAAAGAAGTATGAGAAAATAATACAAATTCAACACACCCGTAAGGGTAAACTTTTATTGGAAACAAACCGCCCAGATACTACTGTAGAAATAAGTAAGATAACCAAATTTCTCGGAGTTAGAGTCAACGCCTCTTTTCTGTCTGAATATATATATCTTAAAGATTTTTTATAAAAAAAGATTAATGTAGAGCTACCTTTATATCTTCTTGCTGAAGAAATTGATCAAAATGGCTTAACTATATTAGGCTTACAAAGATTTATAAATAATTTTGAGGAACTGAATGAAAATATTATAGTGAGGATCATTGGACATTCTTTGCCTGAAACTTTAAACTTATTCTATTATTCCCGTTTCTCCTTTTATTGATAATCTTCGTCAGTGCTGAAAATGTTGTAAATATACTCATCCTACGAAAAAATGCAACCAAGACTTCTTATGTAAAATTGTGGAATATTCCATAAATACTCTTTTTGAGCAAATGAGACACCTAAATGTATAAATTATCAGGGAAATCATACAGATAATGACTTTTTCTTCCCAACGAGGGCTGAAGAAAAAAAAATTCTAGTAATTTAAAAGCATGAATCAACCTCCATTTATTGAGCCTAGAGTCTAGAGTTGACGTTATAATAAATCTTTAAAAACTAGTGACTCCAACGTAACGAAAAGTCATTTTCCCCTTATGAAGAATGGAAATATGATAATGAAATCATTGATTTGTTAAATTAAAAAAGCAGTGAGTGAGGTGATTTCGACATTTGAAGCACAAAATTACTAGCTATGCAGGCTAGATAAGATCAAATGATTAAAAATTGTTCTCGTTCTTGAAAGAATGCATGCAATCCATCTAGATCAGTTCCTAGATTTCTTCCAGGAAAGAGTCGTACAAAATCCAACCAGTTAAGAAATAGAAGTTCAAATAATCCTTTGATTCAACAAATTACATCACCTGAACAATCTATTGCGAAGTCTCGACAACCAAACATTAAATATGTAGAACTTAATATTGAAAAAAAAAAAATTAAAGCAGGAAGAAGGTGTAAAAAACATTCATAAATTTATTATATATACTTATACAACGATAGCATTTTTTACATTTCAATTTATTGATCCATTTCTTTTATTTAATATTCAACTTAATTTCTTGAAATGTAAGAAGCATACTAACTAAGCGCCCGTATGTAAAACTTCCATACTTTCAACCTTCCGATGTCTTACCAATTCAAGAAACTTTTCTAAGTTCCGATTAATTTCAAATTTATAATAAGGCCATAAGCCGTTTAGATAAGTCAGGTGATCGTGGTGGAGGTCTTCTTTTTGCTGTTCACAAATCTCTACCTGTGCAAGTACTAAATATACGCCGCTCTGCTGATAACGATAGAATATTTGCCATGAAAATTTCTATATCCAAATCATCTCTTACTTTATGTATACTAAATGTTTACATTCCACCTGGTAAATTTTCAAGTTCTTGGTTCTACTGCGTATTATCAAACATTCAACATCCCTTCATAATTATTGGAGACATTAATGTCCGTATTCAGCACTCGGTAGCTATACAAACTATCCTGAATCTTCAGAATACCTTGATTGGATACTGGATAGTAATATTTATCTTTTAAATACATCTCAGCCTACTGATTTCGGACTCTACCACAGACCATTCCTAATAGATTATTGTATCGCCTGATATTTTTTCCTTTTAGTACTTTCGCAGTCAGCACAGATTATTATGGTAGTGACCACGTCCCGGTTGAAACAAGTATCAAATTTAACAGCAACGAGTATTCTAAGGGTACTTTCGGCAATAGAATAGACTGGTTTCTTCAATTCAGTGAATATCTAAATTGCTAATAATGGACTTGACTCTATAAATCTATTCCAAATTTTATGTGAAAACTATCTTGATAAATTCAGAAAGAAACAAAATTTTCCTTTAGAGTCATATTTTCCATGGTGAACATCGGAGTGTTTTTATGTTTTAGGTCAAAAAAGAAAACTTTAGAGAAAAGCAAAAAGCGCCCTTACTAAGACTGTAAATAAAGTACAAACGAACGTCTGCATAACTGCAACAACTTATTCTGGCCCTTTCCCGGAATTTCTGGGATAAAATCATAACTAATGCTGGTATTTCTAAAGACATATATTCTATTCTTAAAATACTTAAAAATAGATCTTTTGATTCACCAACCCATCATCTTCTAATTTCTGATGAGACTTCAATGATTTCAGATCCTATGGATCAGACCAAATTATTTACCAAATTTTATATGTTCTTATTTGTTATTATAATGTTCAACTTATTCACCAAATGTTATGCATCATTTATTTCAATCTGAAAATGAATTTTTACTTCTAGATTTAAGTTCAAACTCTGATTGTACGCAAAGTCATGGAACGCATAATCTTATATCGTCTTATAAATTATATCTCATTTTGCAAATATTTTCATCAAAATCATCATGGATTCATGCCTTACAGAGGCTGTGATAGCGTTCTTTCAATGATACTTCATAATATTACTGTTTTACGATCACAGAGAAAATATATTACTTTCTCTACTTTGGACATATCTCAAACTTGCGATTCAGTGTGACCAGTCTCATTTATAAGCTCTTTCAATTTGAAAACAGAAAAAATACTGCTAATTCGATCTTGGATTCTTTATCGGATAGAAATTTTAGAGTGAAAGGGTGTGGAGTCTTTTCTCAATCCACTTTCTCTAATAGAGGAGTTCCTCAAGACAACATTCTATCTCCTTTATTTTTTATGATTTATATGTCATGTATTTATGAAGTCCTCCCTATTGACATTCAGTGTTTCATTTACTCTGATGGCACAATTATGTTGGCGGCTCTTTCATCCCAAAAAAAGCCTTCAATGTAAAATGCAAACTGCAATCATAAAGCTTGAAGAATGGTAAAAAGTGGAAATTAAAAATTAATTCTGCAAAATGTTTTGCTATTGATTTTTCTTCTAAAAAATTTCCTATAAATTTTGATTTAATTATCAATCAACGTCCCATTTCTTGATCTAAACATATAAAAATTCTCAGTCTTTGTTTTACTAATAACAAAAGTTTCAAATATAACTTTCAAATGAAAAAGAATACCCTTCGAAAGAAAATTAATGTTTTAAAAGCTATTGCAGATAACAGATGGAGATCGAAAACTAACCACTTACTTCAAATTGTTCAGTACTTCATTAAAAATAGCTTGGACTATGGACGTCATGTATTTAGGTCTGCAAGCCCATCAGATCGAAAAATTTTGGATCCAATATATCACTCAGTACTTAGAATTGCTACTGGTCTACCATGCTGGACGCCTATTCCACTTCTTCTGAAAGAAGCTGGTGTCTTACCTGTTGCTGTGAGACAAAACTATCTATCTCTAAGGAAGTACCTTAGAAACCTTGCACTTTTTATCCGATCTCCGTGTGGTACAATGTGGGAAGCAATACTATATAACAATATCTCTGGGGCTCTTCCTCTTTCTTTACGAGGGAAAAAAAGGCTCGAGGAAAATAGAATTGAAGAATCAGATATTTTAAGAGTCCTTTAAACCCTACACGTAAAATAAATTTAATTTTAAAATCTTATTAAAGAAATGCTCTTTTGAGACTAAAACTTTTCGTACAGATACGATTAATGACCTCTTTAAACTGCATAATGCTTCTGAATGGTCCAATCACATATTATTATTTACTGATGCGTATAAAATTGAAAATAAACTAGGAATTTGTATATAGCAGTAGAAATAACTCCTTCGTCTCTGAGCAAATCAACAACATAAATTCTGTTTTTATAGCAAAGGCTTTGGCTTTATATCTGGTGGAAACAAAATTCTGTATTTATTCTGTAACTCTCTCTTCCTCTTCGCTAACCATCATTCAACACATTATTTAACAAATGTAATTACAGTTTACAAATCTGTTCAATTCGTTGGATTCCTGGTCATTCAGGAATTGTTCTTAATGAAAAAATAGATGCTCTCGCAAAATCAGCCATTAATAAACTCATTATATAACACTCGATTTCACCTGAAGACCTTATCCATACGATAAAAAATATTATAAACTACGAATAATAAATACGCCTCAAACTTTTCGCACATGTCTTCTATCATGAAAACTCACAGCAAGTGTAATAATTCACGACTTGAAGAAGTATGGCTAACTAGAGTTAGAATCAGAACTTTTCAGACTTATGCTAAGTTACACAGTTTCGGACTCTCTTCTACAGATAAATGCTATTGTGGAGAAAGAGAAACCATGGATCACATAATGCGTTTCATGTCCTTTGTACAATCAAAGAAGAAATTCTTTAAACTGTATTGGAGCTCTATCCTGCGCTCCAATACCGTTTAAATTGTCAATGAATCCTGGTGATAAAATTGATGCTACAACTAACATTTTGAAATTAACTAACAGGCTCTAACTTTTCTTCGTTTCAGTTTTTAGACACTTTATTTTATCTTTTATTTTTCAATAAAAGATTTGTTTATTTATCTTGTTTAGGATTCATCGTATTGATTTCAATCAATGTATCAAAATTATCATTTATTATAGGTTTCAATTTAAAACTCAATCTTAAGGCCTGTTTACACGCTCCGTGTTTCTCGTCCGAGTTATCAATATGACGTCATCAAGACCTAGAAATCGGTTTCTAGGATCTCGGATTTGAGAGTGGTGTTTACATGATACGATTTCTCGCAATCGATATTTTAACTTTTATCGTAGTTTCACTATTGATTTTTCATTGATTGCTGTTTTGTTTACAGACGTTGTGTTTTTCGAATTCAGTATTTAATCTGTGCTTTCTTTTTTCTGTTTTTTCAATATGAATGACGAAATAAAAATTAAATAGATATGGCCTCAATCTGTATTCTTCAATTAGAACTTCGATGGTTTTTTTACTCCAATTCATTTTGATAACTGATCGCTTGCCAGAAAATTTTGATTTTCGTGTCTTCCGTTGACGTCACTCTTCCATAAAGCTGATTGGCTGTGGACAAAATCTCGGATGAAAAAGTAGCGCATGTTTTACTTCTTTCCGAGATCAGATCGTGATCTCCGAGAACGTGTTTACACACTCCGATTTCACGATGGCAACAAGATCCGAGCAAGTTCGGACGAAAAACTCGGAGCATGTAAACAGGCCTTCTATAAGCCCATGAGTATAAAGCCCAGGCAAGCTATAAGCCCATGAGTATAAAGCTCAAAAACAGTTTTTTGTCGTAATTTAACTTAATATCAAATAGAAAGTGTGTCACAAGAAATGTCCTTTTGAAAAGAGTTGAGATAGCTTCATTTTCACTTCCCATAGTAATTGCAGCAAATATTCATTAATTCTAGATTATAAACTTAAAATTTACTTATTTACTACAATTATTATACAAATTTAAACTTTTATTTTTGAAATCATATATTTTTTAATAACTTCTGTTAAATTTCAGTTTAAATAAGAATATAAAATTTGTTGTAATTTATTTTTCTTATAAGCTTATTTCCGTAATAAGTATTATATATTTGCATTTTTATTTATAAATATAAAATGAATTGAAATTTAATAGTGAATTTTTCTCTTTGGAAATGAAACCTATTAAAACGCAGGTTATTAACACAATAACTATAATTATCTATAGTTAAGTATGTGTTATAAATTAATAATAAAGCAATTTTATACATACCTCTGATAAAGCATGAATGAATATATCTTTTACATATCCATTCGTATCGGTGTTCGATTCATACCCAGTCTTACTTTATTGCGTGACTTTGCCCAATTCTCTATGGAAACAAACTAAGCATGGCAAAGTCAGTTATTTTTAAATAACTAGTTACTAACGTTACTTTTCAAGGAAATAACGCGTTCTAAAAAGCATTAATAAATAACGCTTTTATAACGTTTTACGAAAAGTTATTCCAAGAAATCCCTTCACACTGGCGTTCTTGGAAATTCCGAGAGGTGTAAAAGGAAGCTTTCGTTTGAATAATGGCATCGAAAATCACCGAATGAAAGGAATTTGAACTAATTATTTTTATATATTTTTTTCAATTTCTTAAGAATTTGTTGCTTTATTCTACCGATATAGCTTTTAATTGTAGATGAATTTTTATATACTAATTTTCAATTCCTTTTTATTTAATTACGTATTTTATTTTTGTTTATTTACTTTTTGAAAATTGCAACCAATAAATTAGGTTTATAATTTTTTTAGCATAATTTTTCTCAATTAAAAAATCTTAAAGGGTCTAAAAATAGAATTTTCATTTGTTGTATCATTTTCTTTTCAATTATCTAAATTGATTATTATTAAATTCTTTATTACTTTAATTTATAAAATATGCCCACAAATTTGTATTCTTTTATTTCACCCATAATTTAGTTTCTAACAAGAGGAACATACATAGTTCGTTGAGCGAACTAAAAATTTCTACTGTAATGTATTAATAAATCACAGTATCGCAAACTTATGTCTGCTCTACTTTTTATCATAAGCATATAGTCCACAAGTTCCCATGTGACAAAATAACGTTTGCCAAATAATGGCGATCTTAGCAAAAATAAGCACAATAATGAGTTCCAAGTTTTCTCTCATATGCAACATGCTCAGATAAGCCCAATAATGGATGTAAAATGGCTGCTATGTTTTTGTCAAGAATATTTTTTATTCTCAACCTACTATTGTTAGAAATTGCTCCGAAACCAAATGGTATTTATTCACATTTACATTCCATTATATATACACTATCTTAATAATAATACAATCGGATTTATTGATAAATTTCAATAAATTTACGTTTTCCATTTGAAATTTTGATTAAGGGTTTTTTCCCAAAAATTGTTTATCAACTAATTATAGGTAAATAACTTATTATATGTTTTTGTTTAATGGATAAATTTCTTAAAGATAACAATTTTTTATAGCATCGAATAATGTATTTAACTCTAATACATTAGATTAGCTTTCTAAATTTCATATACATAATATTGTACTAAAAATCACACGGGGAATACTTCCGCAAGTAATCACGCAGAGAAAATAAGTACGGTAAATGAAATTTAAAAACTTTAAATCATTTATATCATTAATCAGTTGTAAATTATTTTATTTTTTTCAAGTTGCTGTCATTTTTTAATTTTTGTTTTTTGTTGTCTTTAATCGTGTGCAATGAAATAAAAAAATAGTCAATATGTTTACAATAACTATGAAATTATTCTTTGATTCAGTCTTATTATACAAGCATTAATTTATTTGCTTTATAATTTCCCTCATAAATTTATTCAAAGATAAGACTTGTTTATCTATAATTGATTTAGAGTGGGTGAAATGTGAAAAATTGTAAGCAAAAATATTCAAAGTATAGCTTGTCATCTTCTAGAATTGTATCTTGCGGAATAAATGTAGTGGGAATCCAAAGATAAAGGCTTTTGGTGCCAAATTAAAAACATGTGCAAATCTGTGGAAACTAAAAGTCATATGCAAGCACTAGCAACTTGCTTATAGTCATGGCAGTATTTTGTTTCACAGGCATGGAAATAAATTAGTAATGTCTTTTCACAGAAAATTTCTTTTGATAGTGGTCCTGTAGCCTTTATAAATCCATAATGCATTAATTAAATTAGTCATGAATGTTCTAAATCAGCGAATTTAATCACTACATAATTTTCAATACCCCAAAAATATGATGATTGTCCTTCATTCTTAGTAAAATAAATGATTTAAATTTGTAAAATATAAATTAGTATTCATGAAGCATAAAAATGAAAATTTTAACTTTATAACGATTTTTTACAATTCATTTTTTATCAAATAAGCAGCACAAAACTTACATACTATGTCTTAATTATTCTATGAAAATATTGACATGAAGATAAGTATTCCAGGCGAAAATACAAACTTTTGAAGTAGTTAGGTTTAAAAAATTTTTTAAAGATCAATATCCCCCCCATCATTACCAAGTACTCTAACGTTTATGTTTAAAAATTTTAAAATCTATGTGAAATATTGTATTTTTCGGATCACAGCCAAAGCAATAATTTCAAATGATATTTTTTTAAAATCCCATATTACATTTTCAATGAATTTTTTTAATTTATTTTTACACATTTTGTATAACATTGCTTGTATTTGTGACTCATGAAAAACTATTATCTGCTATAGTTTTATAATTCCTAATTTCTTATGCATTTATTTATAAGTATGCCTTTGATAAGCATTCCAGTAATAGTATATGAAGTAACCAGTAATAGTATATTATCTATAACTCTCTCTCTTAGCTGAGTCACACAAATTTACTGTCTATTATTTCTATCTTGTACTGAAATAAAAATTTTAAGTGTTAACAGAATCCAGATTTTTATTGCAATCATGAAATCTTTAATAAATAATAAATTAATAAAACTTATTAATTTATTATTTAATGAGTATTCAAACTGTCGCTAACTTTATTTTTTTTTTTTTTTTTTTTTTTTTTTTCATTTTGTTCTGATTTGATTAAGTTTTATTTTGATTTTTCAATTACTCTGAACTATTCAAAATAACTATCAAAATGTGTTTTAATTATTAATTTTATTGAAAATGATAATCAACATTGAAACGGCTTAATTTACATTTTCAGCAGTAATTAGCAGTATGTGTAAAAATAATTCATAAAACAATAACAAAATAATTCAGTTGTATGAAATGTTTTTGATGTAGCATCGATGTTAGCATTTTATGCCAAAAGTATATTAATATAATTTAGCTAAAAAATAAATGATTTCTTAAAGGTAAGATTAATAGTAATTTTGTATTTATCAAACCATTACATTATTAAGTATCATCCTATTTAATGTTTCCTACTTGAAAAGTGCAAAAGTTTTTTGTTCTAAGTTTTGTCAGATTAAAGGAACATTGTCTCTAAACATTATGGAGCTTATGAAGTACTAATCTATATCTTTTGTTTATGCCAACTTTTAAGCAATAACCCATTCAATATTATAAAAACATTTCTGAGTAATTTAAGAAACATTGGGCATTAAATAGTGACTGTTTCCAGAATAATGCTATAATTCTTCAAAAATCTTCTTATTGGATTGTCATAAATTTTTTTCCCTATAACTGTTCACTTCAACTTGTTTTTGGTAAGAAAAATTATTACAATAAACACAATTATATAATATTTATTTATGATAAGATCAAATGCTTAATTTAAATAAACAGCAATTGAAGCTATATATAAGAACAATTTTAATATTTTGATTACAAAAATATTATTTAAAAATCATCAACTGTGTACATTTTTTCCTTGAAACTTTTTAAAATTGAAATTTTTGTTTAGTTAGAAAAAACATGGATTAGTTTTTAGATATAATTTAATTATTATAACATTACCGTTATTGCTTACAAACCCTCCTAGATAATTCCAGAATTTCAATGGAATTTAACACCATTTGCAGCTATGAAATAGATTGATTCTTCTCTCTGCGAACCCAGAAACTAGGCATAAGCAAGTAATTGTAATAGGGTGTTAATGTAAGAATTGCAAACAGGATTCATAAAGTACATCAAAATAAATTAGAATCACCTGATGAAGAGCCAGGTGCATTCGGAGAAATTGTTGCCTCTTCATCCTTTCTGATTTGAATTGGTGGTGTGGCAAGAAATATTAGTAAAAGAGTAACATCAAAAGAAGGTTCTAGAAGTTACTGGAGTGTCGGATGTTGGGGGAGAGCTGACACATAAAGAGCAGGCCTGTTTGGGGAAAGGGTGCGGAACTACTTGGGCTTTGCTGAGAGACTGCTATCGAGAGAGTCCCAGAGTGGACAAGTCTGAGCGACCGAAAGAGAGTGAGCGACCTTTAGCTTCTGAAGATGGAGATCGTCAGACCTCGAGCCTCCTGTACTTTCCAGAGAGGATCATCGACATCAGGGAGTGACCTTCCGAGACTGTTCCCTGAGTGCAGAGTTTAGGAGTCTGTTTCCTAGTACCTGCGAGGAGTTTTCCTCCCTATCTAAAGTGGAGCGAACATTCCAGAATTCGGGAAATTCATCAGTTTTCCTGGAGCCTGCAATTTATGAAAGTTCTTAGTAAATTAACCTATAAGTTTTTAAATAAATATTTAGTCAAGAACATTAACTTGTGAGCCTGATTCCTTAGCGGCCCTTGCCTACCTATAGTTCAACATACGCTGACTGAGTACGCTACACTGTACGTGAAAAAGCAATTTCCTTCTAATGATTTTTGCTAAATTTATAGGTGCCATTTAAGTCTTCATAAATTATGTTGAAGGGGCAGCAGAAAGACAGATTGTAAAAATACAAAGAAATGAATTAAATTATTTAATTGTAAAAGTAAATGTATTATGTTAAATAAATTTTTTAAAATAAAATGTTCTACTGCCTAGTTAATATCTTCAGGGGGAACTTACTGCACCTGGCCAACTTTTGTTTTAAAATAATGTTGAATTCTTCAGAAATTTATGTGTGTTTCAATTACATTTATGTTTTTTTTTAAAAGGGGGGGGGGAATAATATATTTGAAAATTTGACAGTGAGAGATATGATTTAAAACTAAAATATTAGCAATAATAAAGCCTATATAATAATATGTCTTAAGTTTTGTTAAGTTTGAAAATTTAACAAAGCTTAAGACAGTTTTTTAATAATTTTCTGTTATAAAGATTTATTATAAATTAAAAAGATATAGCATAGAAAATTCATTATAAGTTAGAAATATTAACAGAATTAAAAAATTTCTTTTCTTGATGAGAGCTATATGTAGAAAGAAATTACTTTAAGTGCATAATACTTTTTTGCAATAGTTTCTTGCAAAAAAAGAGCAAAATTTGATTGGAATTAACTTAACAAAAAACCACTATTTATTTAGTGAAAAAAAATATTATAAAAACTTAATTATATATTTATACACGAAAATTGACTATAAGCAAATATTAAATGCAAAAATGTGATTTACTTTAAACAAATCGAACTTTTTATGTTTCTAATGTGATTATTTAGAATGTGACATGCACAATGATTAGTTTTGTATGCTAAACATACCATGTGTATTCAAAATTTTTAAATAGTAAATATTTACTTGTTATTTGTTCTTTCTATGTTAGTTTTAATTTACTAAAATATTATTTTCATCATAAAACAATAATTTTCAATTTTGCTGAATTGCTTAAGTGCTTCTTGAAATAACAAATTTGTCACTAGTATTAACTTTTTAATATAGAATGCAAAAATAGTGTAAATATTAATCATGATAATTTTATTTATGTATGAGGCAACAACACGGCTTTAAATGAAAAGAAATATGTATATGTATTAAAATAATGAAAATTTGCTGGTTTTTAATTTATCAATGCAAAATAACATCCTTTATTATCAAAACATGAGCTACAAAATATGCACAAACCTATAAGGATAGACAAGATTAGTCCTATCTTGGCTGCTTAGATTGGACCAATTTTGTGAAGTAAGCTTGGTCTCAGTATGTGCTATCAAGCCTGGTCTTTTGGCAACCCAGATTAGCCTAATTTCGACCGCAAATAATGGATAGATAACTCTGTGCTTAATCAATACAGAGCCAATCAATCCCAACTTCAATCTGTTCCGTCTGTTGTAAGATTTTTATTACCTGCTCATAACAAATTAATTATGTAATAAAATGTCGAAAAAAGTAAACACTGTCAGTATAGTTAAACAGTGATTGGAAGAAAAATCGGGATAAGATTGAACGTTTCTGTGCTATTACAAGTAATAAAACAACTGAATAAAGCCACAATTCAACAATTTCTGTTCATGACAAATTCGACGAAGCAACATTTTTGGCGTTTACCCAGTAAAGATAGAAAGGTATTCCTATCTCATGCCTACTGATTAAAAAAAAAAGCTTTGCACCTGAACAAGGCTCTGATTGACGTTTCTGCATTTATAAACAGCAATGGATAGCTAAAATAGAAGTCATTAAGTTCCACAGTGGACAATTATCGGAGAAACATTATCTGCAGATACCGTCGCAGTTGAAGAATATTTATCTGAGTATGAGAGGTTGATTGCTACAGAAAACCACTCTCTTCAGCAATTGTGTAACACGGATGTATCTGGACTCAATTTTAAATTTTTTCATAACAAAAATTTAGCTACCAAATATAAATCATCTGCCCCAGGATTTAAGATGAA
The DNA here is from genome assembly GCA_026290005.1 of Latrodectus geometricus. Classification (NCBI taxonomy): domain Eukaryota; kingdom Metazoa; phylum Arthropoda; class Arachnida; order Araneae; family Theridiidae; genus Latrodectus; species Latrodectus geometricus. The sequence continues at coordinate 371,485 of JAPDSC010036130.1, forward strand.
TAAGAAAAATCTGACAAAATCATGGCTTGCAACAACCCAGCGACTTTTAATAAACTATTAATAACAGTGATTGGCAAACAAGCAAAATTATGTTCCTTAAAAGATATAAATATGGCAATTTTACCAATTTGTTATAAAAGATTAAAAAAAAGCTTGCATAAATATTGATCAATTTCAAGAATAGTTTGAAACGCAATTTGTTCCTTTATTTTAAAAATTTAATCCAGTAGACAGCTTGCTTAAGGTTTTGCTGTTGACTGACAACGCGCTGTCTCACCCCTCCGACACAATTTTAGTAAAAGGATAATTCAAAGCAATTTTTTGCCACCCAATGTGACCCCACTTTTTCAGCATATGGACCAAGGAATATTACAAAATACCAAATTTTACTATCGTAGATTACTTTAATTGGAGGAAAGAAGAAATCCATCAAAGAAAACTTTAAAAAAATACTGAAAGATGTGATTTTACTGCGCAGCTGAAGAGACCCGACTCTTTAATTTATAAAATCATGGTTAAACGCTTTGGCCAAAACTTATGTTTGAAAAAACAATAGTTGATACCATTCAAACCCAAAATGATGATTTACTGCAACTCGTTCAACCGAATAAGTTGAACAAGTTGCATTAAATTATTCCTGGGTACGTGCGAACTGAAGAAAATTGTCCCCAAGATTGGATTGGCATCGATGACAGGGGCCACCAAGGTCTACTTAGAGACTGTGACATCATCTCATTGTTGAGAAAAACGAAAAAAATAATAAAGAAAACGCCTCGATGGAGATCTTTTCTCATATACTGATGCAGTTCAAGTTTTGGAATTGAACATTGCTATATTGATCAGAACTCGAAAGCAATTCCTGCTGATGTAATGTGTATCTGTCGCTGGTGTAATATAGCGTCATCAAGGGGATTCATTTAGTTACGTCATACTATTTTCGAATTTCGTTCTACATAAAAACTTTGTATTATACATTGTATTCAAACGTTTGCTAGAAATATAGATGTCATTAAAATCTATCTTAGTTTGGAATCACAGTTTTTGATTTTCTTGATATCTTTTTTCAAATCTAATTTTTGGATTTATTTTCACAAGAGTTCGGATTACCTAGAATTTTGTATCCTCGGGGTTCGGATTTTTGAGGTTCTAAGGTATATATGTTCGAAATTACACGTACTATTCTAACTAAATAAAAGTACTTGTAGATTAAAGCTTTAAACTAAATGTTGAAAATAGTTTTGATGGGAAATATTTTTCGTATTTTTTAAAACTATTGTATAAAACAAAAATTTATGTAAAAAAAATTTCTCTAGGCGCAAATTTTAAAACATAAACTCAGTGGTACTACAACGCTATGGTACCAAGGCTTACAGAGCCCAAATCTGTTTATTTTACCAAATATCACACTAATTATCCTTTATAAAGTTTTTTTTTTAATAATACTTTTTCTGCACTGCTCTTTTGAGTGTGTTTAAGTTTTGAATAAATTTTACTTGGGTGGCAGTTTATAATTTAAGTAAGTCGAAATCAATTTTGCGAACTGATTTAAATAACAACAGACAAGAAATTCAACAGATTTAGCCCCATCTTGTTTTTTTTTTTTTTTTTTTTAATTATTGTCAGTGTTTGTTGAAATACCTGAAGCAAATCAAAACAAATATAAAAACAAAATTGGGAAAAACGATAAAACAGACTTATTTTTAAACGTATTGGCTAAGCATCACAAAATTATGTTAGGTTTAAGAAGAAATATATTTGTTGACTTCATTTTGTTTTTAATTTTGTATTCATCATTTGAAAAATCACAATCTTAATTCATTGTTTTCACAATTTGATAAATAAATTCCATTTTTAAATATTTTGCATTAAATTTATTTTCCATCAAATACTTGGATTGTACTCAGAAATTACATCTTTATTTTAACAGGGTTTTATGAGAAGAATTTCTCCTTATTTCTTGAAGTTCACTTTTAAATGTAATCTTTCGGTTTCCGATTAGGGTTAACCGCCAAATAAACTATATTTAAGAAATTCGGAATGATCTGGTTTTAGTTCCAAAAACTCAGCAAGATCATGTTTTATGTATGACCTTTTTGAAACTGAGTTGCATAAACTACGAAGAATTTTTGTTTTTGAAAGGACTGATATTCTGATTCTGAGTGTTTTTAATTAAACATCAGACTATTGATGATGAGAAGAGCTATGATGATGACACTGTTAGATTCTGTTTTACTCGTTGACGAAATATAGTTTTTATTTTCCTTATATAAATTTGGAAATAAATTGAAAAATGCTTTTCGAGCAAATTATGTATCAGATATTCATTCCGCATCTATTTGCATGACAGTTAACTAAAAGACTTGGTACACTTTCATTTCAAAGACATAAACTCACTTTCATTTGTAATACTTATTTCTTCCTCGAAAAGGCTTTTTTTGAGCCGTAAAATAGCCGCTACTGAGGTCTTTTTTGAACAAAATAAGCAAAAAATATTCCATGCTCTCTTTTTATTTTTAGTTTGGATCATAAGACTCGACGCCCTTGGAACCGCCACCTCCGAATTCAGATCTCGAGAAAGGTCTGTGGGATTTATGTTTTTATCTTTTTCTCCCGAACAAAATATTTTTGCTATACACAAGCGTTCAGCGCTTGCAACCTTGGAACGAAGGGATTGAATTAACTGGTCAAGGTCATGCGTATTCATATTAGTGTTACGAGACATAGAGTTTCGCTCTCTTTCCCATGAAATAAAAATTAAGGAATAGAAGCTTCAATTAATTGATAAAACATGCATGCATATTTTTCCTTAGTTACTCCTAAATTTTCTAAGCATCGCAAATACGAGTTTAATTCATCAACTAAATTTGTGAAAGATATGTTTTGAGAATGATTTAGAACTAATTTCAAAAGTTCGCGCACATATACACTAATGGAAAAAAAATCCCAACAAAAAAAATAATTATTGTAGAGTAATGAAATTTCAGAAATACATTTATCTAGGTAACGTACGTAATTGATAACAATTTTAAGATCACAGGTTAATTTAAGCCCGAGAAGAGCCATTGCAGAAGTGAAATACAGGTACATTAATAACCGGTGTAACCACCAGAATTTTGAATGCAAACATACAAACGTGCATGCATTGAATCATACAAGTGCTGTAGGTCCGTTTGTGGGATGGAGTTCCATGCCTGTTGCACTTGGTTGATCAATACAGGGACGGTTGTGGATGACGCTGGAGTTGTCGTCCAACTCTAGCGTCATCCCATACGCGCTCAATTGGAGACAGATCTGGTGATCTGGTAGGCCAAGATAACATGTCGACACCTTGTAGAGCACGTTGGGTTACAGCAGCATTATGAGATCCAGCGTTATCCTGTTGGAAAACATCTCCTGAAATGCTACTCATTAAAGGCAGAACAACAGGTTGAATTACCAGACTGACGTGCACATTTACTGTCAGGGTGCGTGTAATAACCACTAGAGTGCTTCTGTTGCCATAAGAAATTGCTCTCGAGACCATAACTCCAGGTGTAGGTTCAGTGTGTCTAGGCCGCAGACAGGATGGCAGCAGACGCTCACCTGGCCTCCTCCTAACCAACACACGGCCATCACTGGCACCACAGCAGAACCGGCTTTCATCCAAAAACACAACAGATCTCCACTCCATCCTCCAATGAGCTCTAGCCTGACACCACTGACGTCGCAAACGGCAGTGGTTTGGCGTTAGTGGAATGCACGCTACAGGACGTCTGGCTTAGAGCTGTTCTTGAAGTAACCGATTGGTAACAGTTCGTTGTGTCACTGTGGTGCCAACTGCAGCTCGAATTTCTGCCGCAGACGTAGTACGACTCGCTACGGCCATACGCTGAACACGGCGGTCTTGCCTCTCAGTAGTGCCACGTGGCCGCCCGGAACCCGGTCTTCTTGAGGCAGTGCCTTCCCTTGACCACTGCTGCCAACATTCATGCACAGTGGACGCATTCCTGCCAAACCTTTCTGCAATCTCGCGGAAAGAAAATTCACCTTCTCGTAGGCCTATTATACGACCTCATTGTAACTCAGTGAGCTGTTGATAATGGCTTCGTCGTCTTCTTAAAAGCATTGTCGACTAGCATCAACTCACTACATCAAATTTCGACGCTAAACAACGCTCAGGAACGTTACAGAGCGTATTTAAAGCAAATCTGATTTGCATCTTCTACGTATCGCTACTAGCGTCACACTGATGCGCCGAGCGCAAAATTTGAAACGATGTCATCTTTCATATGTATGAACACGCCTGCCAAATTTCGTATCGCTAGCACAACACCTTCTTGATGTTGGGATTTTTTTCCCATCAGTGTAATTCAATGAGCATTTTATCATAAACAAAACGGGTTGTTAAATTTTTAATATGACACTTTTATATTTACTTTTAGATACCTGAAAAGACTGGATAAAATCAAAAATCTTAACTTTTGTTCTTTGTATTGGATACGCGGATTTCACTTCGTCCTTCATTTTTGGATCTTTGTCTATTTTTTTGAACATGGACCAAAACGCAAACCAATTTTTAGGATTACCATCGAAAATTATTAGTTTGTAAAGTAATTATCAGTTTTGTAATTATTAGTTTGTAAAGTAATAAGAATTATGAGTAATTATGAGAATTAAGAATTATGAGAATTTGAAAGTAATTATTAGTGTGTAAAGTAATAAGAAAATTATCAGTTTTAGTAAGTTTATACTCACACAATATTTTGACGGGGACATATACAGTTGCTGCGTTGATTTTTTATAAGTTTTTAAAAATTCTAAGAAGAGAACTTTTGCGAATGTAAAATTATCACAGTAAGTTTCTATTCGTACCATTTCCTATTTCATTCTCCCCAATCAAGTCCTTTTCTGTATCGTAATTAGAATTTGAAAAAAGGTAAATTACATCAAATTAATCGTTTTAAAAAAGATGCTTTGTTTTTTCTTCCATTTTAGCAAATACTAGCGACACTGCATGAAAATTGTTTGCTGCAATGCAGTTTTCCATGTTATTAATCGTTTAAGTTACAGCTGATCGAAGCACCTTCCGTTGAAGTAAGCAGTTTTATACATTTTTTAATTTACAATATTACTTGGGTTGTTTATTAATTGGGTGCCAGAAATTGTTAGGAAACGAGTATATTTGAATTACTCCAAAGAGGACCAAAAGGGAGAGTTTTAACTTTTTATTCACAGCTCAGACATCAACAACAAGCAGAAGACACAGACTAAGAGAGAGTAAGAGTTACATTCATTCGGAGCACTAATAGTGACATCTGTAATATAATGGGGTAGGTGCAACTATTGATCCAGCTAGTGGTTTAACAATTCATTTCTTCTTGAACGAATTAAGGCTTATATGACAATAGTATGATTACAGGTAACAATATCTCTTTTCATCAATCAGATCAATCCAAATTTGTTTTCATACCCTCTTTAGAAAATAATGTTTTCATCTGAATATCGTCCTACATTTATCACCTGTTTGTTTTTTATTTCCTCTGCCTGAAACTACCTAAATGGTAAAGACACACACCCGATCTTTTTCACATTACGCCAAGAAATCACATTTTTCACCCTAATATTTTATGATTTTAGTCATAACTTTAATAGAAAAATACAAAAATTTAAAATATTATGAGTAATGTTAGAAATAAAATTTCTTGGAACTTTCCTTGGGAAAATTCAGTTTGTAGAATTTTACTAAATTTTCATTAAAAATGAACTTTTAATTATTTGCTCCTTTTTTCGTTCATCCTACTCTCAAAGGGCCAATCAGTGTTGATCATCAGTTCATTATCCGTACATATTAATTCAATTTTTCTTGTTATGTTCCAAAATAATAATGTACAAACCTCTGATCAATAAAATAATATTTGTTGATAAATTGGAATCTTTCCTCTGGTCAGTAAAGAAAATGTAATACGTCCTTGCATAGATGAACTTTTTAATTTATTTTGTAATAGCAGAAGATGCACCGATTTAAATTTACAGTTTTAACTTATTTTGTAAGTATATATTGGGGTAGTTTGATTTCTGAACCTTTTGTCATCAGTTATATTTTGATATTTGCCTATACATTTCAGGAGTTTTTAAATAAAATGTGTCTCTATTATGTGCATCTTTTCCTTTGCAATCTGTTTATCAATTGTCTTCGCAATTTTCATGTCCTTAATATATTTTTATTTGTATCAAATACTTTATTATCCGAATTTATATACGAGAAATAATTTAAGTGAATTATTTTGTATAGCTAAACATATGTATATAATTATCATAAAATTTTTATATATATTATTAAATGGATTAAAGAAATATAAATTGTCCAAAAAGTCTCTTTTAATATTTGATAAAACAAAAAAGATTTATTCTTTCAAAATTACTATGTAATAAAAATAAATTTATCTACGCTTTCCAGTTATTAATTCTTGTTTTTCTTTCAAATATACATTATATTCTCAATTCAAGATCTTAATTTATTTTAAAATAAGAACAAGCAAATTCTATGGCAAGCATATAATTAATTTCTTTGGAACTGCATATTTTTTACATCTAAAGAAAATATAGGTACGAGGATCACTCTGAAATTTTTGAGATACAATTAGGTTTTTAAAGTTATACTTTCAAAATTTTAGGTGTGTTCAAAGTAGTCTCCTCCAGCATCAGTACACTTTTGTAGACGAATTTTCCACAGATTAAATGCCTCAAGCCATTTATTTCTTGGAATAGATGAAAAAAAATGCATTTATAGCCACATCAATTTCTTCTTCTGAATGAAAATGACGTCCACGTAAGTTCTTTTTCAGAATAAAGAATAACTAAAAGTCGCACATGGCTAGATCAGGTGAATACGGCGGATGATCGATCACTTTAATTTGTTTTTGTTGAAGAAACTCAACTGTTAATCCGGCTGTATGTGAAGATGCATTGTCATGGTGAAGCATTAGTCCCCTAACATTCATTTCTTGTAGAATTTCTGGAAGACATTTAGTGGTATATCAGTTTGCTGTTACTGTCTTCTGTCCTTCCAACTTGATGGCTTTTACCAATCCCGTACTTCTGAAGAAAACGGCGTACATCACTTTTTTCAGTGCCTGTTACAATTTTAGAAATGATGCTGTGGCCACCATCATTTAGCAATTTAAGACTTTCTTTACTGATTCTGACACGCTCCTCTTTTTGGTGCTCAGTTAGATTATGGGGAACCCAACGGCAAACTACTTTTTTCATATGTAATTTTTCATGAATGATTTTGTGTATGGCTGCGGATCCAATGTTAAGTTCCTTCTGTATCATTTGATAGGTACAGCGATTATCATCCATTAACATTTTTCGTATGGCAGACACATTATCCGGGATTACTGCCGACGGTGGCCTTCCTGTGTGTTCTTCATCCTGAAGAAAATTGCGATCTCTTCTAAATTCTCTAAACCATCTAAAAACAGTAGCACGAGCTGGAGATTCATCACCAAATGGTAATTGCAACCGTTGAACGTATTCTTTTTGATTTAATCCTGCTTTAAAATCGTAGAAAATCATAGCGCAAAAATGTTCTCGCGTCAATTCAATTTTCTCTTCTGTTTAAAATTTATTCTACTCTAAACAAATTGAAGAAAGTCAGTAAAAAATCGTCTTCTTTGCATTTTAAAATTAAACCGTTATTTTTATTTTTTAAATTCTCGACTACGCGTATCTCAAAAATTTCAGAGTAACCCTCGTATTTAGTTTTCAACAAAAATAAATAGAGTTTTAATATTATAACTTCAAGATAATACCATAAAACAATTTGTATTGCTTGAATGTATTTATTTATGTTGCAAATTGATAAATAGTATTGTTCCTTGCATTTTTTTAAAATTTATCAAAATATTTTTTTCAGGCTCGAAACCAGAAAATTGTTTTTTTTTAATTAAACAAAGTAAAAATAGAATTCATATTCCAATAAAAAATGATATTTATATATATGAAAGCAAAATTTTTATAGTTAAATATTATCTATACTTAACAAATAAAATTTTTAAAAATATAAATAAATTATCTATTAGTTTTTAATTTTAATTAACTGTTTTTAAATATTATTTGCTTCATATAAGGTAGGTAAAAATATTTTCAAGAGTCTAGAAACTAAATAATTTAATATTCTCAAGAAGAAAGCTATTCACTAAAAATATTCTTTTAATATAATGAAAATTTTTGGAGAGTAGAAAATTTTAAAGCAAAATTAAATAAGTAAGAATGAATAGAAGTTGAATTTTGATTAAAAACATTTCCTCAAAATGCTCATCCAAAATTTACCAACGCATACTAAGAACCCACGACTTGATATCGGAATTAGTACAGGATTTGTTTTTGAAATATCATAATACACCCTTTCTATTTAAACATTCAGTATTTGGAAGAACAGATATTCTAGCAGCTTTTATACTTTGTTCTTTTCCCGTAAGAAATGACAAGAAATCTGAACATTAGCAGAAAAAAGAACATTAACTTATAAAAAATTTAAAAAATATCTTTATGTAGAAGTAGGATTTTTCTTACTCTATTCATGAATGGCCGTTGCTGAGAATGTCTTGCAAAAATTGCAAGAGTTCATGAATGTATTTCAAAAATACATAATTGATTTACATAAAGAAATATTTCAAGAAGTTTTTATAATCAGAAATATGTATGTTTATAAAGTTTAGAAAAATATTTATGTAATACAAAACAGTTTGTTTTATATAAATAATTTTCTAAACTTTATAAACAACGATTAATGTAATACAAAACAGTTTGTTTTATATTACACATTAAAGTTATATTACACATTAAATAATTTGTATGTGAAAATACTTTCATTTTTTTGATGCAGTTAATGTTCAAATCACTTTGCACTAGATAAATTAATCGTAACTAAATATACACAAAGAAACGGCTTTATTTAAAAAAATATATAGGTTATTATAAAGCAGATAAAAAAAATTTTAGAAATAAATCATGGTATCATCTTCATTGCTAAACAAAGAACGATTAATGTGAACTTCAGCTTTGGTCAGAGAAATCTATCGAATTAGGGTGACTCGATAATTACTTTCTTCTTTTTCTTACCTTTTATTTTTCACTAAGGTCTTCCAGTTTGAAAAAATTTAGGAACTCGATAAAAATTGAGAAAGAATACTCTTGGGCAATTAAGATGTTTGAGGGGAGAAAATGGAACAACGAGAAATCAAAAGAAATCTGAAGAATTGCCATACAAAAAGTATTAATAAAATACAGAAATATTGAATTCTAGTAAATTATTTTATTTTAAATTACATTCTACGCATTACACTAAAATTGTATGAATGCACAAAATTCATTGCATATCAGAGTAAATTAAGTGATTTCGCAACATGTTATATGGTTTTGGAAATATTTTTTAACTGTTGTTTAAAAGAGCATTTCAAATGACTGCAAACTTTGTAATAGGAGAATACTAAATGGGTTTTTCAAAAACCATGCAAAATTATGGCTTAATTTTAAAAACTTTTATAGATTTTCATAAGTTTTACTGAATATTGAGGTTTTTCGGAAATCCTCGCTTGTGACACTTAATTATCTTTCACTTACTGAAAAGTCTTCTGGAAAGGCAATCTGTGAAGGATATTCAAATTCCTTACAATTGTTCCTTTAGTATACTATCTGGTGTTTAAATTATGTAATTTCTATTAGAAAATTTAAACTTTCATCTTTTGAAGCAGCTGATTTAACTATCATGTCTAAAAACACCTTAAGTAAAATATTGAGTTTTCTCTTTTACATATTTAAAATATTCAGATAATTTTGAACTATGCTTAAGAATAATTATTCTTTCCAATTTCATAAGAAAATTTAAACAAAAACATACAAACTCTATTTTACAAGTTCACGTCAAATAAATAAACGGTATTATATAAGCAAACTTCAGATGAATTTTGTAAAACAAGGTTGAAATAAGATTAGTAATGAATTTTATAACTGAAGGAATAAAATGCTGTAACAATTCGTAGTAGTTAGTCTACCTGCTGAAAACTATTGTTGAATTCTTTTACACATCAAATGAGTTTGTGTCTTTAGTGAGAATTTTTCTTAATAGTGGGACATATTTATATATACCTATAAAGGAAACTTGAGAAGCTACCAAGCATCTACAACAACAGATGTACATGCAGAAAATAGAAATGTAACACTTATCTGTGGTTGCTCGAAACTATCTTAAGTGTAGAATGATTGAGTCCAAAGATCATCTATCATTAATCCACGATGAGCTTTCATAGCGTTCTAAGTCAACAAAATATAAACTACTAATCATATAATAACTATTGAACTAACCATATAATATTTTGCATTTTTGATGCCTTTTTATTTTGATGAAGTGTACAGTTATCCTTATTCTATAAATGTTAAGGAAGAACCTGGAAATTTCTTATTCAGAAAGTCTATACAGGGTGATTCAGTTCGTCGGTGACAAACTTTGAGGATCGATAGAGCACACCTAGACGAACATTTTTGAATAGGGAATGTAGGGTCCCTGACGCGATGGTAAGGCGCTAGGCGCTTTTGAAAATTTGGGTGCCGAAATTCAAAACTACGGAATAAAAACTACGGAAATGGTTAGATTTTCTTGCTTTTTGCGGCGAAATGATTCCGTTTATTTAGACTTTCTTCAGTACCAATTTGATAAGCTTATCTCTTAAAACTTTGATAGGGAGTGCTGTAGACTTTGGAGAGCTAAACAACAACTTTAAGCTCGTTATTTTGATAATTTAACACATGCTCGCCAAAGTTTACACTCTAACTTAAATTTTGAACCCAAAAGTAGAACCCTGCAAAAAGCGTAAGAGCCGGAATAAGTTATCGAAGTACAGGGTGGTTGAAACTCGAAGGCTACTAAGAGATAAACAAACAGATTTCTTGACTTATGGCATGCATTTTCATGATTCTGTTTGCTGGGGCTCTCTGAAACTCAGTTAAACGGTACAAAAAGAAACACCGATAGGGGGCGCTTTGGGCAAAAAACTTAATTCGTTGACATTTCGGACGCTAACTGAGAATGGGGCGCTACGATCAGTTAGTAATAATGAAAATACATTTTTTACCTCTGCTCAACACTTCTGAATAAATTTAGACCAAAAACATCAATGATACTGGCAATTTATTTACAAAAAATAACACTAAAGAAGATGCTCGAAATTTCGACCTTGGGCCATGAAGCAGGCTTCGCACCTCCGTCGCATTGAGGAGTGTGTGTTTCCAACAATGCCAGGAGTATCTCTGATCTCCCCTGCAGCTGCCACAATGCACGCCACAAGTTCTTCAGCACTGCTGACAGGTGTATGGTAGACCTGGGCCTTCAGGTAACCCCAAAAGAAGAAATCCAAGCAGGTGAGGTCTGGTAATCGGGCAGGCCAGTTAACTGGACCCCCACGCCCGATCCACCACTGGCCATACCTTGCGTTTAGATGGAGACGCACGTCCTTCCTGTAATGGGCCGAAGCTCCATCGTGCTGGAACCACATCTGGCGACGCGAACCTTCGGGTACGTGCGCCTCCTCCAGGAGCTGCGGCTGCACTTGATCCAGGAAAATCAGGTAATTTCCACCTGTCAGCCGTTCAGGTAACAAATAAGGGCCAATGAGGCAATCCCTCAGAATGCCAGCCCACACATTTACTGAGAAACGCTCCTGGGCTGCTCGGCTTCTGGTTTCATTGGATTTTCATCACACCACACATGACTGTTGTGGGCGTTCCACATTCCATCCCGGCTGAAGGTGGACTCGTCCGTAAACAAAATGCTGTTTACAAAACGGGGATCCCTGGCTCTCATCGCCGCCAAGTACCATCTTGAGAATTCCACTCGAGGGCCAAAATCCTTCTCTCCGAGCAACTGCACCCGCTGGATGTGGTAGGGGTGCAGATTCCGGGAACGTAAGATGCGCCATGAAGTTGCTTGCGAAATGCCAACATGTCTGGCGATATCTCTTGTGCTAAGACCTGGGTTGCCCTCAACCAGGTTAAGCACAGCCTCTTCGTTGTCGGGGGTGAGCACTGATCGCTCCCGTTCAGGCCTGCCTCCGTCGAAAGATCCCGTCTCGGACAACCTTTGGTGTACTCGAGTGAAGAAGGTATGGCAGGGGATTTGCCTGTTGGGGTAACGTTCGGCGTACAACCACTGAGTGGCTCGTCCATTACAACCAGCAGCGCCATACGCCAAATGCATGTCAGCCAATTCAGAGTTTGTGTACCGTTCCATCCTACTACCAATCTGCAGACAAGCAACCCGGAGCTTAAGTAGGTACCGCAAATCTAAAAGACGTGTCTGCGCATGCAACTACGTCATTTCGCGTTGTCGTCTACGCATTACGTATCTTTTGCATATCGATATGGTACGATATCTTTTGCATAAATCAGCAAAAGCACATTATGTAAATTTTATTGCGCGCATTGTGCATGATTAAAACCAGCTAGGTTTGTTTAAAAAAAAAATTGCAGTTTTAATAGTTTTTTATGATAAGTAAATTACGCTTTTGTTTTGTTCCTGACTGATCGTAAGGCCCCATTTCCAGTTAGTATCCGACATATGTTTTTTGCCCAAAGCGCCCTCTATCGGTGTTTCTTTTTGTACCGTTTAATTGAATTTCAGAGAGCCCCAGCAAACAGAATCATGAAAATGCATGCCATAAGTCAAGAAATCTGTTTGTTTATCTCTTAGTAGCCTTCGAGTTTCAACCACCCTGTACTTTAACAATTTATTCCGGCTCTTACGCTTTTTGCAGGGTTCTACTTTTGGGTTCAAAATTTAAATTAGAGTATAAACTTTGGCGAGCATGTGTTAAATTATCAAAATAACGAGCTTAAAGTTGTTGTCTAGCTCTCCAAAATCTACAGCGCCCCCTATCAATGTTTTAAAAGATACGCTTATCAAATTGGTACTGAAGAAAGTCTAAATAAACAGAATCCTTTCGCCGCAAAAAGCAAGAAAATCTAACCATTTCCCTAGTTTGTATGACGTTTCGAATTTCCCAAATTTTAAAAAGCGCCTAGCGCCTTACCATCGCGTCAGGAACCCTACCTTCCCTATTCAAAAATGTTCGTCTAGGTGTGCTCTATCGATCCTCAAAGTTTTTACTGACGAGCTGAATCGCCCTGTATATGTGACAATGTTTTAGCTTTTTAGAAGGAATTTTTCTAATAGGAATATTAAAATTTTCCTTAAATTTAAGATAAAACTCATAAAACAATATATCTTATGAGAAATGTATAAAACTGCAAATATATATATGTATATATATAAAGTGGACTCTTTTTACTAACCTCCAATTTACAAACTATTGGCTTGGCCCTAATTGGGTCCCGTAGATGTAATGATAGTTTTAATTACTGGTCACAAACAAAATCTTTGAAAAACTGTTTTACACGATCACGCTTTCCTGAATTTTTCGTTTTCGTTTATTTTTTATCATATGATGTTTATTCAATTTTATTTTATGATTGAAAAGCTTTTCTGGATGTTTTGGGGGAATATTTGAAATGTGGATAAGTAATTACAACATTAAGTATTAATTAGAATAATAAAAAACAAGTAGTTTCGATTCTAAACTCGAAATTAAAGGAAGATAGCTTTTTTAACCATATTGTGATTTATGTCAGTAGGCTTTGAACTATTAATTGGAGTCAACTCGGGTATCATTTACCCCTGATTTTTTTTAAGCAATCCAAGTGAAATTTCTGCCATCTAATCTAACTTCCAAAGTTGCATGCAGTTGAGTATATAGTTAAGTGCTTCACATAAAAATATCGAGGGATATTTTTGGAAGGAGTGATCATGTTATGGAATCCCCTAATGAAATTGACATTCTAAGTGAAATGCTCTCGTGAATATATGCTTAGAATGAGCCGGCGAAAAAAACGATATCTAAATCATTTTGACCGATTTTTCGATAATAAGTCATTACTTTCTGAACATGGTATTTATTATTATTAAAAATTATTGGGATTGTTTCTGGCCTTGAAATAATGATAATTTACAATTGATTATATTTAAATAACATTTGAAAATTTTAAAATCATGCAGATTAGTATTTTTACCATCATAACATTCAATTACCCATAATTTCGCAGCTCATTTTTTCCTCCATTTGCTTTTGCCTAAATTCAATTTAGAAAAGAAATGGTAGTCAACAATATTTTTAGACTATGCTGTAACGATAAATCAAGAGGGAAAAATGAGGGACATGCACTCTGTAGACGTGTAGGAATGTAGTTGCAACAGGTTCAAGAATCCACTATATGCAAGGAAATACTGTTTCCAAATTTTTCGTTTTTTTTTCCTTCCTTTTTTATTCTGTGAACTAAATGAAAGCCAACATATCAAAACTATAATTTTTCCTTAAAATTTCAGGTCTTCTAAATAGGTTTCTCTCCAAAAAATTGATTAATTAATGATATTATCATTATTGTACATTATTACTATTTTGCTTTTAGTTTAGTACTAAAGTCAGGGACCAAAACTTTTTTCTTCATAACATCTGACTTCTTGACTCTCACAAGTTTGATACATATTTCTTAAATATAAGCACAATGCTTGAAAGATAAAACAATTTATTTTAAGCAGATTTTTAAACAATAGGTTAAAGGTTGAATGCAATATTTAGAAAATAATTGGTTGTTTATAATTACATGCGTAATATCTTTATTACATATTAACTTATCTAATATTCTTTTTGTATGCGAACTTATGAAATATTGTTTTAAATTTTATGAACAAAGAAAAATTATATTATCATCGAATTCGTAAGCACATAGACATTCACTTGAATTTCGTTGAAATATTATTTGCAAAAAACTCCATTTAGGAAAGGTCCTGCTTAAGGTTACAATGTAGGTGAAAGATCTTAAAGTCTCTTCGAAAGTCTATTTGTGAGGTTACATTTTAATGTAACCTCACAAATAGACACTTAAATATGTTTAAAGGCATTCATTTTCCATCTTTCGTTTCTTTATAACAGAGTTTATTGTTTTGATGTGTAAAGTTTTTTTTCTTCCCAAACATATAGAAAATTTAAAATGTTAAAATGTATAAGCATTCCAAAGAACTGAAAAAAATTATAAGACTTAAAACATACCATGATAAAAAAAAAATTGTCAAATGCAACAATCCAGGAAAAGAAAATGTGTGATCTATTGTTCTGTTGCCCAGTTTTTTCTATATACAGATTAGCCAGGTACAGACCTATAAAAGTTTGGTTGACCGAAATATGCACAAAATTTCTGTGATCATGATATCAATATTCTTAGAATATAATTCCGAATATAAGATATTTAAGAACTGAATGATTTAAAAAAAAAAGTCAGGTTAAATAATTAAAATCTAGAATGGAAAAATACATAACAGTTCTGTCGTTCTAACTATAAGCATTGTGAAACTAAATATACTTTTTTTTTTTTTTTTTTTAAATCTGTTTATGATATTCTAAAGGCTTTTACAGATTGTCCCCTGAGCAGTTTCAGAGCTTTGTTTCAATGTATAATGAAATTTTAGCTAATTTTGCAGTCATGATTTTTAAATTTTATTTTCGAATGAAGGAAATATCTAAGAGAGTTAACCCAATTGGAATTAATTCTCTGTGACAAATCGATCCACTCTCAATTTCAGTTCAGAGAGTTAATTCGAATTGGACCTACAGTTATAAAGTTGGAATGCATAACCTATACTGCACAGACTTCACGTGAGCCATTGAAATCTCACTAAGATTTTACTGACAATCACTTTAGAATAGGTTACAGAAAAGGAAAAATATCTGCTTCTTTTATATTTTTCTCTGATAAAAAATAGTAAATATTTTCGCTCAGACTCTAAGTAGAGAAGCATTAACAAGGCATTTTAAGTTAATAATCATGTTTAGCATTACGAATTTCTACGCTTACTGTTAGAGAATACTGCTAACTGAAATTGATGATATTCTTTAGAAGAAAACTTGAACGATTCAATTTCTTTTGCTGATGATTATTAAAGAACTTCTTGGAATGAGTTAGAAAAAAAAAGTAGAATAACTAAAGTTGGTATTTTATAGTTTTCTTGAACTTGAGTTTGACACTTTTAATTTTGATGTTCATAAATTAGTTAATATCGCAATTAATTGGGTTCTAGATATGAATGAAATTACAAAATAATATAACGAATTTATTAAAAAGCCACTTGGATGATCGAAAGAAATATTAATTAATATTTTAAATAAAGAATAATTGTGCACAAAAGAACTAAGATTTGAAGACTTATTGTAATGCATTTATTTTTATTCTCTCACAATAATTAAATTAGAAGAATCTTCAGAAAACATAAGAATAATGCAGATGCATAGTATAGTGATTTCACACATTATTTTGAGGTACTGTTGTAGATAAGAAAATGTTTGATAATTTAGTTGAGAATAAAATACTTTTTTTTAATGAAAAGTAAACAAATTAGAATGTTCAAAAATTTATTACAATAAACTTAACAATTTAAAATGAGGTAACAAACCTTTGAAGGACTTAAATAAAAATATAATGAGAAAAAAAAATTGTTGTTCCGCAGCTAATACAAACAGTTTATTTAAGCTCACATTTTCACAACAAAAGTTTCCAAAACTTTATCAGTTTTCCTTATTTTAAGAATCTTGTTATTTATTTATTAATATGTTTTATCTAAGGCAGTGGTGACCAACCTTTGTTCTATCGCGAGCACATTAAGAACTCAAATATTTAAAATGAGCTATTTACAATGAACTTTTTGATCACCAATAGAGAGCGCTGTTTTAAATTTCCTCTTTTTTTTTATTGTGCATGTATGTATACATTTGAGAATTTTTATACATTTAAATACATAAAAAAATTACTAGATTTAATTTTTTTGAAATTAAAAATGTGTTTTCTTCATTCAAAATAAATTAACAGCTATTTCATAATAGATTTTTATTATATAATTTTTTGAGAGAAATTTAAAATAAAATTCCTTTTTAAAAATTGTCTGCTTTAAATTTTAAAAACATACTTTCATTATAAATTTCAATATAAATACATTATTGAAATAATACTAATTTTATTTTTTAGTTTAACAATATAAAAACCTATTTTAAATCCTCAAATTATAAAACTTATAAAATCTAATCATTTAATGAATACCCGTAAATAATGTGAATAAGGGGAAAGTAATAAATAATGGTAAATAATGGGAAAGTAATAAAAAAATTATGCAGTTAAATTGTGATATGTTTCATTATTAAGCATACAATAAAGTTATACTCAATGTAAAACAAATTCCTGATAATTAATATGAAGGCACTGCTTGTCTTCAGCCAGTTTATTGTACTCCAGTACATGTTGTTAAGCCCAAACTCAAGAGTCATTCAAGTGTTTATTTGTAATTTTCGATTTACATTTTGTCTTTAAATGTTTCATGATCGAAAATACATTTTCTCAAAGATAAGTAGATCCAAAGTAGGAAAACAGTTTCAGAAAAGTTTCTTTCATAAAAAGATTCTAGCAAAAGAATTTCTACCGTCAACAAGGATCCAAGAACTCTGCGGACACCTTGCTTTTTGTTGTAGAATTTAATATTTTATTTTTATTGTAGAAACATTATTAATCATCGCTGTAGACTGGTGACTGATATGAATTTTTACATACTATATTGTGGGGAACCGTTTTCCTTCTACTTGTTTACATGATTGGCCACAGTTAGACTGTGGCGCTGACGTTAATATTCTGAGGAGGAACACACTTCAATTGCTATACAATAATTGTGGCAATTCTGAAAAGTTAAATATTTATTTTTAAAGCAGCATGATATTTCAACAGAAAAATGATATTCATTTTGATACATAGAAATAGAAAATTCTGGAATCTATAAATTAAGTAGACAAAATATTTAGTAAGTTTTCTGAGAAATATTCGTGAGAAACGTTTCTGTGAGAAACTTCCACAACTGCCACTGTTGAGTATTGCGTTTATATATTGACAAATGGGGAAAATAAATCTCGGTCTTTATGTCGATTTATTTCGAAAATTCTTTTAGTTTTTGAAAGAAAAATTAAATTTACTCTTACCCTGATTTTACTTTTGTTATTTTTTATATTAAATACAAAAACATTTTTAGCTATATTAAATGTTGAACTTTCTTAAATATTGCTATCTTATTTTTAATTCCAAACAAGCCGCTTTTTCGGTGGCATTAGTTTTTTCGAAATTCATCTATTAAATTAATTTACGGTGTGTAAAATGCCGTTAATTAAATTAGATTCATTTCGTATTTTGAGTTTCCAAAATTTTCTTTTTAGAACTGTCATCAGGTTCACCTGTGCTAGTTAAAATAGCCCAATAAATCAATTAGACAATAAAGTTTGGCATCACTAAAATTTGAAACTCTTTCGAAAAAAGAGGATATTTAATTTTACGGTCTTACTTATGGAAAGAAGAAGTATTTGGCACTTGCTTTCATGGGCGAAGAGGATGATGTAATCCTCATAGATGAAAAGGATAGATTTTATTTCCTCCATAATATTAATAGGCACCCTACAAGAAATTTCTGATAAACACTAAAATAAATATTTAAATTATCCCATCGGTAAAAAGATACTAAGGACAAAATATTTATCATAAATGTGTCAGAATACCAGGCGTGCAGTTAAATTTGGAATACCATATTTTAAAAGTACTTATTGTTTTGTGTGTTTAATACAGTATTTAATCTAGCCAAAAATAATAAGAATTTGCCAGTAATTATTTAATCATAATTCATTTTGAAATAATGTCAAAAGACCATTCAAATATTTTTAATTTATTTTCTCTTTTTCACATGCATAAGCAAATAAAATATTCATCCTTCTCTTCCAAGCTTCAATATTTCCTTTTTGAAATAATTTCGTTCTTATTTTTAATTTTTGTATTTCGTTCAAAGGCAACTTTTTATTACTGTCATTTAATGATTCTTCTAGTTGAACAAATATGTCTTTCGTTCATTTTCAAAGGATTTCAAACTATTTTCTGCATAAAATATCTGGTTCTCAATTCAACGTTTTTTTTTAATATTTAGTGCATTATATTTAAATTGTAGTGATTTTCTGATTCATATAATTTATCTGAACTCAAGTATTCAATTTATTCAAAACCTTCTGTCATATTTTTTTTTCATTTGACTCCATTTTTTTGGATTATTGCGAATTATATTTAAATTTTGTAATTTAGGATTAGATAGGTTGTATGTTTTAATATTTTTCTCACTGGAAAACTAAGCAATCAGTTTTGATTAGACATTCATGTGTGAATATATGTATGAATATACAATGTTGTGTAAACATACATACATTCTTACAATCTGATAAAAATACTCACTTCTACATTCATTCTGATCAAACTATTCTTGCACTCTTGAAGTTGAATGCATTAACTTACAGCAAGGAAAATGACCGTGAAAGTAATAATCAAACACAGACCAACAAAGATTATGCCGACAAGTCGATGCCAGTGATGTTAAATTCTTCCTTTTCTGAAGTCAAGGTGGCATGCGATACTTCAAAATAATAATCCAGCTCTTTTCTTTTCCTTAACTCTGGTCTAATCAATGCCTATTGCAAACATAGATATCACAACTGTGGAGATCACCCTTTGGTTCGCTTTACAATAACAATAAATCACATTTTTCCGGGATCATAATACTTTGGATAATTTGACAAAAATTATGGTAACTATTTGATTGATTCATCTTGTTCCCGCAAATTGTAAAATTACGCTATGATGAACACTGGACGTTAAATGATTGCCCAATATTAACGCTTTCCATTGCATACAAGAATTCAGATATTTCATTCATCTTTTGGAAACACATTTCTCTTGAAAGCAAATAGGAAAAATTTATAAACACTTTAAATACGCAATAGCATTCAATTTTTATGACAGTGCACAGTGATGGTTTCTCATACGATTGTCTTTTCAGAAAATTTCTATGCAAGAAATTATAGTTGCCTCTTAAATAATATGATTAAATGAATTTCTAGAGACAAAAGAATTCTTTCATAATTCAGTTAGAAGTTAACTGGCAAAATATATATAAAAATAATAGGTTTAGTAAATGTGCAGCTTCAAAAAACTAAGTGTTACAAAAAAGGCAAATTATAATGACCCATTGTTAAAGGGGTGTGGTATTGTATAAAACATTTAGCCAAATGAATTTTGGCCTTTAAAAATCACAATAATATTTCAATGACAAATCAAAGAAAAGCTGAAAATCCTATAGAATTTCAGAAGCTTACAACTAGTTTTCTTCCTCAATTCAATTAATTATGATTTCTAATAGGTACAGCAAGATTCAATACTAATTATAATTTTATTATTAGATATACACACACAAGAGGAATTTATTCAGCTTCTTATTGATACTGTTAGAATAAAATTTCTTACAACATTCAAGTCAAATATTATATAATAGAATTACTGTAGTGAAAAGTAACAAAAGAGATTTTAACCAAACAAATTTATTTAACACAAATAACTCGATATTAAAAATAAAAAGCAAAATCTCAAACACTAAATATCAGGGAAATTGTAGAGCTCTGCTTCTTATACTCCATCATTTTTTCATCCCGCATATTTTATGGAATATTATATGGAGCACTTACATTAGTTATGTTGATGTGGTGGCGCTTTTCAAAGTAGTTAACATAATCTCTCATTGGCGGAGGAAACTTTTTCTAATGGAAAAGTTCTGTCCTTTTGAATAAAACACAAAAATGAAACAAAATGAAACAACTGAATAAATTACCAATAGAACGATTCTGGCAATCTCTTTAAAACACAAATCTTAGTTAACCAGAGGTTAAATAAACACAGTAAACTTCTAAATAAGAATTAAAATATTTTAACAATGTACAAATGCAATAAATTTTAAGAACTTGTAGCAAACATTATTTTAACCTACTTAATACATTTACATTTTCATGCAAAATTCCTTTGCGATGAACAATTTTGAAATTATAAAGTGATAGATCGAATGCCCAGTGCATTAGTCTAAAATTAGTACTTGCGCTCAAACGCAACCATGTTAATGGATTATGGAAAACTTGAATGATAAATTCGTGATGATCGTTAGAATATTCTTTTTCATATAGATATTCAATATTCCTTTTCACTAGGCGTGAATCATTTACTTAGATACAAAACATGATTCTCGTTTAAATTGTCCTCTATCTGGAATAAAATTATCTTTATTCCATGACCTAACGCATCAGTTCAGACGATAAATTATCGTTTCAAATGGTGGGCAAATGATACTAGCTTATTAGCATTTTCCGAAGTTTCTGGAAAGCATTATCACAAGAATCAGTCTACTGAATGTTTTCTTTTCTGTTAGATCCCTTAAAAGCATTAGTAAGATTAGAAGCAATTACGGAAAGCATATTAATATATTGTCTGCAATATCAAATGAGTCCCAAAAAGGCTATCGTTTCAGATTTTGTATTTGGTGTTGGATATTCTTTAATGGTCTGAACATTTACTTCATCAGGTTTTCTTAGGCCTTGATCTACTACATGACCAAGATATTTCACAGGTTCCTGTGAGAACTTACACTTCGAAGGCTTGAGAAGCAAATTTGATTTGTGTATTTCGTTCAAAACGAATGACAGTCCTTTAATATGATCTCCCCAAGATTCTAGGGAAAAATTGCAATATCGCGTAAGGGAGGGAAAGTCTTTTAATATTTTTGACATGAAGAAATATGGCGCAGTCACCAAAACGTAAACGTAATGATTGGAAGATTCCAAAGCAAGTAACAAATGTTGCATATCGTTCAGCTTTTTTTGTTAATGATATTAACTAATATCCTTGAGCAAGGTCTAAAAGGGTAATGTATTTCGCTTTTACCTCTAATTTCTAATCTATGTTCTAATTAAGTATAGGATTATATTCAGTCTTAGTTACTGCATTGAGTTTGCGGTAATCTATAAAAGGACAGTAGATTACATGTCCAAGATTATATTTCAATTCAACTTAATCAACCTTAGTTTTTAAACATATTGTTGAAATATCCAATGGTTGTTGTACCAATATATTTTCTCTGGTAAACATGCCTTGTTTTATATATTTGAGGTAGACAACATCAATGCTTCCACAAAAGTCCCTTAAAACTTGAATCCGAATTCCATTTATATATAAGGTATGTTGTAATAAGGTTGCAAAAATCTTATTACAACATACCTTATATAATATACCTTATTAATGTTGTATAAGGTTGCAAAAACTTATCTTTGGTTACTCTTCTAAGTTGAATGTTACGCCTCCGTAGTGCTGCCGACACACTTCCGACGTGTTGTTGTTTTTGCTAACTAAATTGTGCACTAAGTTCCTTCAATAGAGAATATTTTATACTAATCTATGCAGCATTAATTTTTCCGAATCATATTAACTTTTCATCCATTTCTGCTCCCTTATGACGATATAATCAACGTAAAACTGTAATGTTTTAAGTAAATCTATAATGGAGGACCAAGGTCCATAAGGGGACGCTAAGGATTCCCATAGCAACCAGGCTGTGTCTGCTTGATCGTATGATACGAGTGACTCCAGTTTAAAACCGCACACAACCTTGGTTCTAATTAACATAATAATAGAACACTGTAAACAGCTGAAAAAAAGTGTCTAACATTGTCTATGAAATAAGAAACATTAAAATCGAACAATTAGAATTTTGTTAATTTTCAGATAAACTTTAGCGCACTGATAAAAAGAAGTGGGATTTTTCTCAACGATCGACTTTAAATTCATCATGAGCAGTTAATTTAATAGGTAAGTGCCCAGATGTCATATTATTTCAATTCGTGTAATATTTCTGTGTATTTAGATAATTAAATTATGTTAATAGAGTGGTTAAGATCGGAGTTATTAAGCTTTTTCTAAAGTTTTGAATTCCATGTTTTACCTTTTTACATCATCATTATTTTAAACCATTTTAAATATCACTTAATAGCTACGGTTCTAAGTGTCCCATAAACCTGACTTAAATTTTATTTAAAAGTGGATATTCTACCAATTAGAAAGATAGGACAAGCTAAATTCTCTTTTTAATGGCTCACTTTTTAAGACCTCCTAAACTTTATATTTGTACATCATTTTTTCCCAAATTTTCACTGTTTTTGTGGCAATAATTTAATTAATCTGTAATCGCTAAATAACTAAATACAAATCCACTTCAATTTTCCATTATTAATTCGGAGCAGACTATTATTCAATATTTTCACTCATTTTGATAAAAGAATTATTTATTCATGAGTTATGAGCCAATAAGTCGTACAGAAAATAGTTTAATTTCCTCTTTTTTCTTACGCAGCTTCTTCCTCCCGTTACTATGCGTGGACTGTGATTCACTTTTTTTTTCATTTATTTATTTATTTTTCAGGGTAACTTTTTCGACTTTCCCCACACCCCCTTTTTCGTTTTCGCCTAACCCTTGGGACACTTATTATCACCGCGCTTAAGCAATAAATTCATTTTACATTAATCAGTTCTTTTCTCGTCTCTTAATTATCGCACAGAGACATGAGACTAATTTCTAAGTTTAACGCTTTTCTAAGAGCTTCCTAGGAACCCATTCGGGGAGGGGGGGAAAGGCGGGAAAAAATAAACGTTTTTTTTTTAATTTATTATGTTTTATTTTATTTAATATAATTTATTAGTTTATTTACCATTGATTTATATTTAACTTATTAGTTTATGCTTTTTTAAATTTTAATTTTATTATGCTGCAATTTATACCTGTAATATATATATATACATGTGTGTATATATATATTCGTCTATTTA
>JAPDSC010036130.1:405589-426299 GCA_026290005.1 Latrodectus geometricus
ATTGTGAGTAGAAAATATATACTATTACAATATTTGATATATTTTTAAACACAATGTATTTCTGTTAAATATATATCTACTAAGTGTCTAAAATAATTAATAATATCATTTCTAAGAAAAAATAATGTGTATACATTTCGATATTTATGGGATAAAAAACCCCAGAAAGCAATTTAGTATTTCTGAAAATTGAATTTGCTTACATACTTGATTTAAAGAAATTTGCATACTTAAATTAGCTTTTATTTATCTGTATAGAAAAATATATAACAGGAATTTAACCAGTTTATCCTAAAGAGATATATGAAAGCATCTCAACGTTTTAATTAAAATCCTATTTAAATTCTGGTAAATTGATGTAAAATTACACCTTTTATTTTCTAAGATAACCTTTTGTTTATGAGTTACGCAGGCTGAGAATTTCTGATATTACTTTTTGGAAGAACTTTTCCCTTTTTTCAAGAAATAAACGAAAAGTGTTCCTGTCACCAATCAAATTAATCAAAAATGAGCTCGCTTTCTACAGATGTCTACAACTAGATTAGATTTACAACTATCATATTGTTTTCAACTAGATATAGCACAAAGGTCCCTCAGGGGGTTTATTTTCTCTAAGTAAACACGGATTCAAAATCCCGAGGTACCCCAGAAATCTGTCCTTTTCATTCCTTTCTCCTCTCCTCTTCCCTTCGGCTTTTTGTTCCGCTGCTTCCTTCATTATGGTTGCCACTGATGAGGTTGAGGGTTCCCCTTGTGTCGCCAATATGTTTCTATTAGCTTCTCTTGGGTACTAAATCACTCACGTGTTTGCCGTGCGGGGAGACCTGTGTCCCTGGAAAGGAGGATCCTGGTAATTGAGGCCTCCAGAGACCAATACATTACTTAGGCCTCTGCTTCAAGTAAACGGGAGGTGTGTTGTGGTCCTCAGCACATCAATCGGCTTTATAGATCAAGCGATCGGTACATCTGGGTGACTCGTTAAGAGTGAAGGCCTCTTCAGGAATGTACTGTAAGTGAATGGGGACTGACTAGCACTGGTGTAGTTGACATGCATCCCCTTGTAGGACTCCGTGGTGGGTGGTGCAGTCTGATCCCTGAATTTTGTTTGATCTTATATGGATAAAATAAACTTCTCTTCACTCATGTGAGAGCAACAAATGCAGATATGCCACGTGAAATTTTTCATTATAAAAAAATTGGAGGTTTTTTTGAATTTGTTTATCTTTTTCTCATTGTTCTGACATTGTCTATGATAGTTTTGCTTGGACACGTTGGCTGTGGAGTTTATACCTCCTTCAGTTACAGCCTTCACAAATCCTGCTCCATCTTCACTATTGAAACAATGGCTATATACCGTGCACTTCAATTCAGTATGTGAGTACTAAAAATGTGCATAAATTTTGCATATATACTGACAATAAGGGTGTTTTAGAAGCTTAGAAAATTCGTAACCTTAATTGCCATCCAGATGTGTCCAAAATTTTTAAAGTGCTTGATTCAGTCTTTTAAAATGGATTCGAGATACTATTTTGTTGGATACCAAGACACATAGGAATAGATAGCAATGGGAAGGCTGATCCGACGGCAAGGTCTAATTCCATTTTGCTGCATCTACTTCCATTTTGCTTTCAGTTCCATCTATAGATGTAAGAAAAGAATTCAAACATTTCATATATTCTCTTTGGCAGGAATCTTGCAATATGCAAGCCAGAAACAAATTCTATTCCATCTTTTCATTTATCATTCCATTATCTGTTTTACCTGAACGAATCGCAGATGTCAGACTGATTCGCCTTCGTATTGGTCACACACAAACATTTATTCTTAAATGATTTAAATACTTCGTGTGAAACGTGTGATGAACCATGCACAGTACATCATATTTTAACTGTGTGTCTAGATTAATCGCTTCAGATTCTTTAAGAACAATATTTTAACATTATAAGACATACTAGGGGAACCACCCCATAGCAATCTCTTTGCATTTTTAAAAGCTATTAATTTCATTCATTTTATCTAATTTTAGAATTATTTTACACAAAAGTTTTTAATTTCATTCATTTTATCGAATTTTACAAATATTACAATCATAACTATTTAACTTTTATAAATATGCATATCATTTAAACAAAACATTTTATTTCCACAGTTTAATGGGTTGAAGAAAATGAGTATAATTTCCAACTAATGTCTGGCGCAGCTTGTACTTACTTGGACCTTGCGTCATTGAAACCAATCAACATACTAGCACAAAGATTAACCAATATAACATGAATCTAATGTTCAATTCCCGATCTAATCTTCATTTTATGAAAATGTTTTTGTTATACCTTAGATACTGCACTTTCCACCATCCATCATCGACTACTTTTACAATTCCTTTAATGTATTTGAAGAAATTCTCCAAGATAAAAAAATCTTTTCTCCTGTCTTAACTTTTTGATATAGCATGGCTGATAAGGAATAAAAACGAATTATTTGATTTCGAAATTTTCATTGGTATAATTAATTTAAATGTTTCCCCTCTATCAATTTTCAGAGTGATATTTTTTAAATGCAAGCTTTTTCCTATCCATCTACACATAAAATTTATGTAAACTTATCATCTTAGAATTAAGATACATTATTATTTTTTCTGAAAATTGCTTAGAGAAATTCATCATTCAGTGCTTAAGTGAAATTGAAATTTTAACTTCACTGAGTTCAAAAAAAAAAAAAAGTAAATAAAAAATTATATGTTTTTACTTACTTTTACACAAAAGTTTAGGTTTGGAATAAATCTTTAATATGTTTTATTTAATCACTAAGCAAAATAAATACTTTATGCAGCCATGTTTCTACATCTTACTATGATGTACTAATCTATATTTATCAATTTGTCTATATCTTTTTATCAATATATACACTACTGGCCATTAAAATTGCTACACCAGGAAGAAATGCAGGTAACAAAATGATATTTATTGGACAAATATATTATACTAGAAATAAGTGATTAAATTTTCAAAAAATTTGGCTGGATAGATCCTGAGAAATCAGTACCCAGAACAACCACCTCTGGCAGTATTAACAGCTGTTATACGCCTGGGCATTGAGTCAAACAGAGATTGGATTGCATGTACAGATACAGATGCACATGCAGCTTCAACACGATGCCACAGTTCATCAACCGTAGTGACTGGCGTTTGGTGATGAGCCATTCGCTCGGCAACCATTGACCAGACGTTTTCTATTGGTGAAAGATCTGGAGAACGTGCTGGCCAGGATAACAGCCGAACATGTTCCGTATCAAGGAAGGTCCGTACAATACCGGCAACATGCGGTCGGGCATTATCTTGCTGAAAAGTAGGGTTTCGCAAGGCTCGAATAAAGGGTAGAGCCACGGGTCGTAACACACCAGAAATGTAACGTGCACTGTTCAAAGCACCGTCAATGCGAACAAGAGGTGACCGAGACGTGTATCCAATGGCACCCTATACCATCACGCCAGGTGATGGGCCAGTATGACGATGACGAATGCACGCTGCCAGTTGGCGTTCACCACGATGCCGCCAAACACGGATGCGACCATCATGATGTTGTACACAGAACCTGGATTCATCTGAAAAGATGACGTCTCGCCATTCGTGCTTCAATGGTGTTGATCACACCATTGAAGGCGCTTTTGTCTATGACGCAGCGTCAAGGGAAGCCGCAGCCATGGTCTCCGAGCTTAGAGTCCCTGCTGCTGCAAACGTCGTCGAAATGTTCGTGCAGACACTTGTTGTCTTCCAAACGACCCCGTTTCTTGACTCACAGCTCATGAGGTGGTTGCACGATCCATTACGGCCATGCGGATAATATGTGGCCGTTGAGATCCCGCATGGTGTTCCGTATTACCGTCCTGAACCCATCGATTCCATATTCTGTTAACAATCATTGGGTCTCGACCGACGCGAGCAGCAATACTGCGATAAGATAAACCGCAATCCCGGTACGCTACAATTCGACCTTTATCAAAGTCAGAAACGTGCTGGTACGCATTTCTCCTTCTTACACGAGGCATCACAACAACTTTTCACCAGCAACAACGTTCAAAAGCAATTTGTGTATGAGGAACCGGCTGAACAATTTCCTCATTTAAATACAATGTAGGTGTCGCTACTGGCGCCTGCTTTGTCTGAATGCGCTGAAAAGCTAATCATTTGCATATCAGAGCACCTTCTTCCTTTCGTATAAACTTCACGTCTGTAGCATGTCGCCTTCTTGGTATAGCAATTTTAATGGCCAGTAGTGTATTTATTAATCAAGGCAGTTCATGAATGCTTATATTAATAACTTAACGTTTTTTCTCTTTAAACTTTCTGCCTGAGTTTCCTACATACCAACACAATGGAAATTAACTGAGGTTAGACCACTTTCAAAACCAGGAAAAATTTCAAACAAAGCTGATTTCTACAGGCGAATACGTTTATTATTCTCAGTAAACAGAATTATAGAGGATGTAACACTAGAATTAGAGAGCTTTGCACCTTAAATAAAATTCTTAAATCAGGGCAATTCAGTTTTCAGCTAAAGCTGTCCACGGTTCATCTCTCTCTCTCGGTTACAAATAATCATTGAAAATATTCATAAAAAATTTGAAGAAAATACAAGGGAGAGGATTAAATTTGAAGATATCGTGAAGACTTTCGATAGAGTTTAGATAAGTAGTTTAATGTACAAATCAATTTTTCTAAAATTCCCAGGAAATATAATAAAATTAATTCAAATCTACCTAACTAATAGAAAATTCCAAGTTAGATATAAAGATACATTTTCGAAAGTTAAAAGATATTTTAGTGGTTCCCCGCAAAGCAGTAGATTAGGACCTATGTTATTTCCATTTTATATTAATGATATCCCCAAACATGCTAATACCTCATTTAAACACAATGTAGGTGTTTAACGATTTTTTGCAGGTGATACGGTCATTTTATCTTGAAATAAAAAAGAAATACTTGAAAAGAGCATTGAACAAATTTAGTATATGGTTCAACACGTGGAAAATAGAATTAAATATAGGAAAAAAACCACAATAGCTTTTCCTTTTTTCCCCTCTCCTCTTTCTTATTTTGATATAAATCATGAATAAATTTAATCATGAATGATATATTAATTTTTGTATTTAAAATCTATTAATCATTTTCACTAGCACTTAATCCTACAGGAGATTTTACTCTAGTTCTGGAGCTCCATAAACATCAACACCGTCTCGCCAGTCACTGTTGAGCAGTGGAAGACAAATGTTGAACATCTGCCAGCTACATGTACGTCTGCCGTGGAAGAAGCTAGAGTATTTTCAGGGTTTCCTCTCTGATGAATATAACTCGATATTTATGAAAAGTTTTCCAGGAAGAAAATATAAGCTGTGTGTATAAAAAGTGCCCAATAACAACCTGAAGTTATTATACTGTCCACTACTCGGTATTAAAAAGCAAGGTACCATTTACTAACAGACCTGATATAGTCTGCCTGTTCTTGCAGTAAGAGAAAAGAACATCTAAACTAAGATCACTTCCGTCAGAAGAAAATTGCAGTATAAGCGAAGATAATTGATTACTATTCCACGTGAAATGGTAATTTGATGACACAGTAACATAGATGTTTATATCTCATATTATACCTTGCATAAGCTGTAACTCATCCTACAACCACTGGCGGCTTCTACTTAATAATGCATGATGAAATTAGATTATTCAACACAAATTTGTGTCAACATTCTTAAATCAGAAACAAAATAATGTATGAATTGTTCAGCATGCTCGCTTGATTTAAGACATTAGATAATGTTTGAAATATATTTGGCTGTAATAATTCGCCAAAATATTATTGCTTCTGTGTTTATTGTCTAAGAATTGAAGATTGACCATAATGAAATATGATTCTTTATATTCCTATCAATAATATCATTCATACAAAATAAGAAGTATAGTAATTTCAGTTATCTAAGAGAGTTAGTTGCACACTGGCATAAAAATAATGCATCGTTTTCAAAAAATGCATTTTTTTATTATTTACAAGTAACAAAATTACAACTTTTAAGCATTTGTTCATATTTCTTCCCAAATCACAAAAAGTAAAATTTTCATGCTATTTTTTTAGTATGGAAATATTTTTGCATTTTAATATACATAATGATTTTATCTCTCTATTTAGCATCCTTCATTTTTTTCAGTCTTTCAACATTTTTAGTAGAGTAAGAATCAAATAGTTCATGAAATCAATAAAGCATTGTAACTATCAGTTTTGATTCAGATAAAGTATTTTACATAAAATTCTCTCGAGAAACAATATCATGTATATTAATATGTAATTCAACAAGAAGTGTTAGGATGGAAAGTCTTTGTTTTGAAAAATAGTATAGTCACAGAAATCGCGAAGAGAAATAACAGTATTGACAGTAGCTATCTATACTCACTATTACTCAATATATTCACTGATTTTAGTTATTGGATGATGCTTACACAGAAAATTTACAACAAAATATATGATAAATTAATTTAAAAGTAATTTTTCTTAACAAGTGGAACGCCACATTCTTACGTACTTCGTCACATTTACTTGAGGCAACTTTAGTGCACATAATAATGTGAAGGAACTCTGAATTATATAAATCATTTGATGGGTTAAGACTAACCAATATGAATGTTTGTCGAAAATCATAGTTTCAGTAAATGTATCTAGTTTTTAATACGACTATATATGATTTTTTGTACATGTATTATTATTATATGACATTATGTGTGTGTGTAAATATACAAATAAATAATAGATCGGCATCTTGTACCTGGTAAAATAATGAGGAGGACTCTAAAACTGCACCAATCAGTAAATGAGCTATATTTTTAAAACTACAAATACTTCAAATTTTGAATCATAGTCAAAGAAGCAGTACTATGGATAGTCCCATCTCCGTAGCACCGCATTAGAAAGGAGAAAATTTAACCTCTGGAACTATTGGGTTGGAGGGAAAGTTCTGTCGTATTTTAAAGAAAAAATTTGAATTCATTTATAAAAATATGTGTTTAATATTAATCAATTATATATGCTCCGTTATTTGTTACAACCTGTTGCCATCTTCCAGCTAACCTGTAAATTCCTGTTTTGTAGAAGTTCTCATCCATGGAGTTAAAATAGTCAGCAACTGCCTTAGAAACACTTTCAAAAGACTTGAATTTTTTTCGCGTTAGATAATTTTGCAGAGATCTGAACAGGTAATAATCAGAGGGAGCAATGTCAGGTGAATACGGGGGTTGACTAAGGATTTCCCATGCTAATGCATTCAGTTTTTGTAGTGTCACCATTGCAGTATGCGGGCGAGCATTATCGATGTGGAACACTATTCCTTTTCTGGACGCTAATGCTGGCCTTTTTTCTTTGATAGTTGCATGTAATTTATCCAGCTGATTGCAGTATAGATCCGCGTTGTTTTTTCCCTGTTTCAGCAATTCGTAATACACTTGACCTTTCCTGTCCCACCACAAACAAAGCAGTACTTTTCGTTGATGGATACTTGGTTTTGGAACTGTTGCTGAAGATGTTCCTGGTTTGCAGTAAGATTTTTTCTTTTAATATTCTCGTAAACAATCCACTTTTCATCTCCAGTAATCAGCCTGTCCAAAAACGGCTCCCCATTGTGTCTAATCAGATGTGATGAACATATTCTTACGCGATCAGACAAATTCTTTTCCGTTAATTCATTTGGAACCCAAACACTTTGCTTTAACATAAACCCAAGATATTTAATGTGATCTCCAACAGTTGTATGATGAATGCCAAACTCTTTTGCAATTTCTCGACTTGTTAAATGTGGATTATTTTCCAACATGGATCGCAAAACATCATTATCGATCTTTGATGGTCGTCCAGATCAAACACGTTCTTTGAGGCTCAGATCCCCGGAACGAAATTTGCTAAGCCATCTTTGTTAAGTACGAACATTTACAATATCTTTATCAAATACCGCACATAAATGTTTACATGCAACAGATGCGTTGCTTCCTTTTTTGGAATTCATATAAAATGCAGTGTCGTAAATGCACTTTATCTACCAACATATTTTTCCCTTTAAATATTACAAGTAAATGATGAACGGTGAAAAAGGGCACCTTTTATATTACACAGCAGCTAAAAAAAAAAAATAAAAAAAAATCCGATTGACTTACTAGCCAGATGTTTTTTTTTTTTTTTATTTACAAGAAAAATCACCTGCCTATTTAAAATACGACAGAACTTTCCCTCCAACCCAATACATTACTTTAATAAGAAAAAAATAACCATCTGTACCAAAATTTAATCTATATAGATAGTATCAGTATGATGGTTTTTGAGGTAATAATAAAAAAAGCTTACCAAATGAAATCATTTCCTTTGCCAATTGACGACATTAGTGTGACGTCATGTTTCCAAACAAATACAATGTAAACATTTGTTTAATATTGTATTTAAGAGTGCCTTCTTGACAAACTTGGAGATTTTTGTTTGGCTATCGATTTTATTGGTGATTTTTGTTGGCACAGAACAATAAATTTTTCTGTTGCAACCAGAATACGATTGGAAATAAGCCCAGCTTGGTGATTAACTGTGACTACAATTTGGCGAGAATCAAAGGTTAAGCAAACAAAAGGTTAAAAGTTTTAACAAACACGTTATCCTTAAATAATGAATATCAATTTCAAAAATAACAATTTAAAAATCTATCACCTAAGTCTATGGCAGTTTCAATGATAAATGACGCTTAACAGCAAATGTTTGGAAACAATATGACGTCAAAACTAATGTCGTCTATAGGAATTTCGTAGATCCAAGCAAAGAGAAACGTAGAAAAGATTTTCTAAAAATTAGCCCCTTATGTTACATTGGTAACATCTGGCATGCCATGAAAATTTTAGTTTATTTTTTAATATAAGTTAAGTGTAAAAATTTATTTTACAGTATTTATATATGTAACTGAGGTTAGTTAACTAGATTTTTGTTTTGAATATGAAAGAGAGAAAAGCTGGACTGAGGGGATAAAAAAGGGGGCAAAATACTTTTTATAAGCAACATTTTACCTGGAAATAAACAATGAATTTAATTTTGTTGAATATTTAAGAACACCAGATACATAATTAATCCTTCTTGGTGAAGATTAAAGATACTAATATTATAGATTAAAGATACTAATATTATATTATTATATAAATAAGACAAACAAACAAAAATTTGCATGACAAAGCTAATGGAGAATGTGATAAAAAAATATTGATAAGACAAAGAGAAAACAAAATATATATTGTTGAAAATATTAGCTAAAATGTAATTAATGAAAACCAAATCTGAACACCAAAAATAAAGAAATATTTTATTTTTGGAGTTACTAACTAAAAACAGTTAAGTAATATAGTACTGGACTTCAGAAATTTTGTGAGCATAATTTCACCTGAAACATTAAACAGATGGCATAAAATTCTAGATCAAGATATTTTCAAAATAAGAAATTGACCTCATATAAGTACACTACAAAAAGAGAATACTTAACGAATAAAGCTAAATGTTGAAATAACACATGGTTATTCCATAAGAAATTGAACAAATAACATGGTTGGAAAGGAACTTTAGTACAGTTAATTTTTTAACTCTAGCATTTAATATCTTTCGTCTCCTTTACTTTAAATTAGATTGTCACTTTTGTTTGGAGTCAAAAACGGATTCTAGTTATTTGCAATTACCATGAACATTTCTCGTCAAGTACATCTTACCATATGAACAGCTGAATGTTCATGAAAAAGACAAGTGACCTTAGGCATTACCAAAGTCCGTATCAATGGGTGAAAAATTACAACTCCATTCTGAGTTCAACAGTTTAATGGCCGTATTACTAATGATGAAATAAAATTGATTAGTTTGAACTGATTTCTAATTTCATAAGTGATTTCAGCGAGCCGGTGTTTAATACGGCCTCAATATACATTCCAATTATCTTACTGAATATGTAATCATTTTATGCAAACACAATTGGCCATAAGAAATGAAAATTAGTGTTATTATTTATAATCCAAATCAAAGCACGGGGGTTTCGTGTTAGGCTGACTACCTAACTAAGACATAAACCTTTCCTGCGATCTCGATTATGAAAACAAATAAAGGGCTCTGTAGGCCTTGATCCTTATATGGGCTATAATGCCACTGATTTAAATAATTTGCTACATGAATGAAATATCGATAAATAGTTAAAACACTCTATAAGTGTAAAATCATTAAAGCAAAAAATTTGATATTATGATTTTAAGTCACCGATAAATATTTTATTAAAGCAATAAATAAAAAAACAAAAGAGCAATAGTTATATATATATATATATATATATATACGTATGTATCTGTGTACATTAAATAAAACGTGACACATATAACACAATCAAAGGTTAAACTCATTTTTGTTTGTGAACAAATTTAATTTTATTGAAATAAAATAATGTAAATAAGTAATGCTTCGCTTTTTTTTTTAAGTAGGGATTATATTTAATTTCAAAACTATTTTTATTTTCTAAAGCTTATACAATCAGAGATTCAGGGTTTAGCCTACGCTCAGGATGGATGTGTTATCACAAGCTCCACACTTATTACCTTTGCTCTCATTATCCCTTGAAGAAACAAAAACACATTTTTAAATGTTCCTAATGGTGGGTTTATATCAATTCAACGACGAACTTCATCGATCTGTTGTAGCTCGAATCGAGAAAACTTATCACTCTGCCAAAGAAAATTATACCAAAAAGGAAATGTTGAACTTTCTTTTTCAATTTGCGAAGAAGAATCCTCTAGCACACACTCCTCAGAGAAACTCTAAAGACATCAGGTTCAGGTAACTGTAAGAATTAAAAAGAGTCAACCATATGGTTTTATTAAACCAAAAAAACTGCAAAAATTAGCCCTGAAAAGGTTCCAAAAATTGAGATTGTAACGAAAAACTTTTATACGAGAAGCTCTCGACCAATCAGGTGCAAGAGCTTAACTCAGTACCTATAGATAGCCCCTTCCCTCAGAAGAGAAAATTCCTCCGGTGATTGTACGATATGGCGAAAACCAGGTCGAATTCATAGCAAAATTAAAAACCGTTCTTGGATTTGAATTTGAGGCCAAGACTGCAAGACTATTTATCAATCAGTAGACCACCATCGGGTTATTATCAATTTTTTTGTCAACGCCATCGAATACATCCTTCTCAGGAGAAAAAATCAAAAAAGCTCATGATTCGGGGACTACCCATAACGATGACTGCGAAGAAATTGCTAAAGATCTGACTTCCTTAGGTTATGAACCCATCAGGGTAACCAAGATGAAGCATCCCAAATCAGGAAAACCGATGCCGCTATTCCTGACTAATGTCATACCTACAATAGATGCCGCCAAAGTATACCAACTTTCAAAATTATGCTGTATCTCTGGTATTTCAGTTGAGCACTACAAGGGACCCAAATAGGCGATGCAGTGCTACAACTGCCAGAGATTCAACCACATACCTGTAATGTGCCACATGCTCCCCCGATGTGTCAAGTGTGTAGATACTCAAAACACCAGAGACTGCCCCGCAGAAAAAATTGAACAACCAAAGTGTTGTAACTGTTCTGGAACGCACCCAGCAAATTACAGGAGATGCAATGCATTCCCCAAGCCGAAAAGCGTAACTAGGCAATTTAAAAGAAAATCCACCAAATACAATTCTACATGGATTGTCATACGCACAAGCTACCCTCCTTATTCCAAATCAAACCCGTCAGATGATCTTCCTTCCAGAAGTGAATTTCGAGAGATTAAAGAAATTTTTAAGGGCATTCCCATTCGAGAGCTTCTCGATGAGTTAAAAGAAATCACATCTCCTATAGATAAGCTGTTTAAATTTTCTTCCTACTTTCAAGATCCTAAATAAATTAATAAATTCTTACTTCCTGTTTTTTAATATTTAAACTTATGTAATATCTTTTTAATATAGACTAAATATAATTAAATAATTAATTCTTCATAGTTTTTTATCACTTAAATTGTACAATCTTTTACTAGCCACGTCTCTAAGTATTTTCAACCAATTATATGTCAGTTCACAACAGTTATAGTTTACCTGCTCCTAACCTCTTCTAGAAGAGGGCGAGGGTCCTTCGGATTTTGGAACATCGAAGTACAGGCACAGCCAGCCGAAATTTTGCTTATACGATCATAATCCTAATAATTTCTACAAGAAATGCATTTGAAAAGGCAGTCGCTTTATTACGATATGAAAACTATATTTTCTAGGCCTTTGTCTCGGTGAAACATAAAGCATGGAATACAGATAACACTCCAGAAGCTCCCTTATGCTCCAATATATGACAAACCTTCCGATTTTGTTTTTGTGAAAATTATTAGAAAGGATCACACACATACATACCTGGAATGTTTATTGTCATAAAAAATAATTAAAAAAATCTATAATTTGTGATCTGTCTCGTAAATAATTATCGATCTTTATCAATATACATTTTTGCAGACGCGGAAAATATTTATTAAAATTTTTTTGATTCTCAAATTGATAGGAAATAAAATCAGCAAGCAACTTTAATAAGTATTTTTGGCGTGAAAAATAATATTTTCAATTAACATTTTTTTTGTGTAGGAAAATTCATTGCATGCGCACATTTATTCTTCAAGTTTTTTTCCCCTTTTCATTATATCCTAAAATAACTTTTTTAATGAGTATAGTGACTGTCAGTGCCAACAGACGGCACTAATACACAAGTGTATATTTGTAATTAGTGTGAGATACTATTCCATTTTTATTCACTAGGACAGTGATTCTCAACTTTTTTTTGTCGCGGCACACAAAGATAAGTTTAGAAGTTGTTTACTTACCTATAAAAAATGACTTCTGAAATATTTTTTGCTGTTATCATATTCTGCTATACTTTTGCTTAAGATTTATCTAATTTTTTATTAATAAAATCTTATAATTATCACAATATTCAAGTCATTTTTGATAAATTTATTTTCCAATCATTTTATAAAATCTGCCATTTTACATTATCTCTTACAAAACAAGAGTTTCAATTAATTAATTGTTCAAATGATCAATAGTCTTGTTTGTTGTCTTCATATATCTTCTGTATATTGTCTGCCCAATAAAAGAATAATTCTAAAAAATTGTAATTCTAATTTATCAATCTTACCAGTCCATTTTGATTTAAATTTAAATTCTCGTGGTAAACTGAATATTTATTAGATTACGTGGATGAGGATCCATGCTGCAAATATCCTGATCAAAATCTTTTACAGATTCACAATTGGGTTAAAGTCAGGTGAGTTTGCTGTCCAGGAAAGAATAGTAAACATAACCTGGTACTTTTTGAACCACACACATACACCGCCAGCTCTATTATACCTCGTACTGTCCTACTGGTAGATGCTATCATCCTGAGGAATAATAATGTACATATAATATAGGTGGACATGGACCACAAGGAAGGATACATATTAGCATTGATCCATCATGTTATAAACAAAGATAAATGAAATTGAAGAATGTAAGAAAAAAAATTCTCCAGACCGCAATGCTCCCACCTGCACCTTTCCAGCGATGGTTGCAGAGTGGTCGCTTTCAGAGATTTCATGTCATGAACATCATTCATCTGTTTGATGGACCATAAAAACGTGATTTTTCATAAGACTCTAGATATCGCCACTCAACGGGCGTTTAGATGTAGTATTCGCATGAAATTCTTGCTTTTGTCGCCGAAAACAGCAATCGGTATAACTACATGAACCAGGCATCTGCTTCGGAAGCCCAGACGTACAACATTCAAAGAACAATAGTTTGGGAGACATTGTTGGTTGTCCCTTGGTTCATCCGGACAATCAATAGTAACACATCTATTCGCCCCGACGAATCTTTGCAGTCATCTGTCATCTATGACCCAAGGTGCAAAACATTTGCAACATCGATGATTTTGGACAGTACATTTTGCCATACACTGTATACTTTTACCACAGTGTCACAGGAACAGCTCACAAACTTAGTTGTTTCGGAAATGCTTCCATCTTTTATCCAAAGCCAATGATCATGCGCTTTTGGACGTTTTATAAATAGATCAGTTTCTGCATTTCTCTAATGACTGCAATGTTTTCTGAAGCCCCACACACCCTTTATATACACTAAACTGCACTGTGCAGTCTTCTGTGATAGTTTATTCGATGTCAACGATGAAAGTATATGGTGGTCAGATAAATGTGATTGGATTGTGTTTCATGCATGTACAATTAGCAAAAATTGGAATAAATGAGCAGTTTTCCATGCTGATGTATTCAAATTAAAAAACAGTTTAATTGGAAAATAGAAATTTAATTAATCACAAGCAGTTAACACATTTATTTTTGAAAATTAAGTGCATCAATCAGAAACATTAACAAAGTTTTATTACTTAGAAAACTATTCAATAAAAATATAAATTTATTTATAAGTTTTTAATTAATATTACATTCATTTGAAGCAAAATCTTACAAAGGTAAATTGAAATAAAATTTCATATTATTGAAGAGCCCAATTGCATCATTATTAACATATGAAATTTGAAAATAATTGTTTTCTTTAAAAAATCACCAAAATCAATTGCCAAACTGAATAAGAATTAATAAATAAATATTATTCAAATGTTATTATATCCATACTTGTTACAACATTTACTTAACATAAAAATATTTGCATAGAAAGTTAAAAATTTTATCACATTAAAATAATTCTATCAAAAGCAATATATCAATAGTGCACGCAAATTACAATCAATAATTATAAAAACAGGTTATTAATATGAATACAGATATATATATGGCACAGATACCATATTAACCTTTTGGAACATTTTACAGCTTTCCTGGCAACTCTAGCTTGTCATTGAGAAACAATTTAGAATACTTTAAGTACACATTTTCATTATAACTCTTATTAGGAAAAAAAAAAAAAAAAAAAAAAAAATCAGATGAATTATTTTTTTCTTAAAAATTCATATATTTTTCATTTTTATGTTAATGCTTTTTAATTATGAATTGACTTTAATTCATTTAAGTAAGAAATTATGAGTGATAATTTTGTGAACCATGCCAATTCAGATTAAGCTATTCATTCAAAATCATTTTTGAAGTAAAAAATATAGGGAAAGGAATACAAGGTATCTATGGCAAAAAATATGTAATAGTGATAGCTTTTATATTATAATCTTTCATTTCATTTGTGTGTATGATGTAAGCACTTTTGTTTTTGTTATTTTGCTGTTGCGGGAACATATTAAAAGTGCAAGTAAATGTTAGCCAATATTTCTTTTTGTAAACAATTTAATATTGAAAATTTTCTGCTTTTCTAAATAAGGTTCAATAAGGTCAATGACATTTAATGAGATTATAGAGAATTGGTATCAGAATGCGATTTAATTTTTAATTTTAGCAAACATTTACAGCAGTGAACAAATTTAAGTTATTTCACACATACTCAAATTTATTAAATATAGATATTTTCAATTGTCATGATATTTGTTAAGTATTTAAAGTGTTTTCATGAGAACGGAATTTTTTAAATATGGAACAGTACTGGATAGAGAATGTTTAATAAAAATGAAAATTGTAAATGTAAATATATTAAGTGTGAAATAAGCAATTCACTTGATGATATTTTGGTTTCAAGTCAGTAATATGAAGGAAATTCAGGTTAAACAATTCATTTAAAATAATCTCAAGCTCTCAAAACAGAGGTGGGAATCAAGCATACAAATTGCTGAAAAGTGAGTGAGCACCATCATACTTCTCAGTACTTAGCCTTGCTTGAGTTCTAACAGTTACTGCTATTCTGTAGACTTGACCTGACAATTCAGATATCAGTCTATACGAGAGAATGTAAGAAATCAGCTTTATAGCATTATTCATTCAACTTATTATGATTTTCACATGTTTACTTAAATTCTTATATTTCAAAAAAAAAAAAAAAAAAAAAAGGTATAAATTAAATAAGTATATATATGAAATCAATTTGATTCATAATAAAAACAAAAATAAGCAGTTTAAGATATTTATATGTGATGCTATAAAGAACTTATTTATAAGACATGTATGTTCAATGAACTGATTTATTTATAAATTTAAATGTCTGACTATATCTAAGTAGATATCCAATTGTTTTTAAATAAGCTCAAATTGCAAATTGAATTTTCTAACCTTTATAATTTTTTAACTTTTTACAGAAATTCCTGGATAAGCTTAAATAACCTTATACAAACATATATATAATTTATAGGTATCAATGATATTTTAAATTATCACACTATTTGTTACTTTAAATGCAATTAATAAACTTTAGACTTTACTATTATAAAGTTTTAAAATGTAATATTTTTTATTTAATATTTTGAAAATCTTTTCTTTTTATTGCATTATATTTATTAGATATGATTATTTAATCAATTTAAGATTTACATTTCAATTCTTATTACTGATTCCAAAATACATATAAAAGGAATTACCTAGGAGAAATCACTTGCCCAAATAATTAAAATCAGACATAGTTTAAAAAAATATTAAATTTATTCAGATATTAGCTTATAGTATAAAATCTGCACATAGAAATTTTAGTAACACAAACATTTCATACAAATATCTTAATATTAACAGAATAAATTTAAATTTAACATAGATTTCACTCGTTATGTAAAACACATTTGTCACTAAATAAAAAAGCTAATATATATAAAGTTTTTAAATAAAAATTACAATAGGATTTAACATTAATTTCATTGCACCTTTTATAAAAATATTAAAAACACAAGAATTATCCTAAACAGAAGATAATTGACTCGAGCTTATTTTTTTAAAAAAACTTTCAACAAAATTGTATCAGATAAGTTTTAAAACTATAAATAAATGAAATCAATACTTTTACATTTAATTTAAATGTCTATAGATATGCAAGGAAACTTAATACTAAGATTTGATAAATTACTTTACAAAATATGAAACACATATTAAAGTTAAAATATACATAATTTAAAAAAAAAAAAAAATAGTTGAGATTTCAGAGAGATCTAAAATAAAATTCCTGAAAAGCTTAATGGAAAACCCATTAGCAGAGTGGTATCACAATTACTTTTCAGATCTAATATAAAATAATTTTTATATAGGTAATTATAAATGTACAAGTTTAATTTTAGAATCGCTAATAAAAAGAATTCATACAAACACATAAAAAATAAATGAATCCTTTAAATAGACCAAAAAAATATTAGAATCCAGTGACTTTTAATTGCAGAATAAACAATTTAATTTAGAATTTAAATGAATTATGTGATTATATAAATCACAATCATAAATGCCAGTATCAATGAATTCTAATATTGTTGAAATGTAGGTTGCTGGTAAGTTTTCAATTACATTTTGAATTTAATCTATCTTTAATACTTACAAGGGTGCCTGACAAAACAGAAAATTTCACATAAAAATGTGTACTGATGATTTTATGTAATTTTACAATGCAATTAATTTTCTTTGAACAATTATAATTTTTAACATTAGACTCAAAATTTCATGATTTTTTTTGTTTTAATGTTAACAAATAATTTATATTATGTCTCAAATTAATGATAGAAAAAAATTATTTGACTAAAAACTATTTTAATTTTCCTAGTAATATTTTAACTGTTTTCCAAATTTTGACTTCGCAAATAACATTGGATTAGCTAACACCCTTTTATAATTGTTCTATTGTTGGTAATAACACAATTCATAATATTGAAAGAAGACATCGTCAACTTACAGATCTTGAAAATACAGTCATAACAACTTTGACTGAGAGACAAAAATTCACATTTTAGAATTCCATTTTGAATTATTTTCAAGATATGAGAACATCAATTTAAATTAATTTTGTCAGCTTTATTCTTAAAATATATTTTAACAATATCCATTTCCTTTATTGTTTCATATTATACTTCAGATTTTTTTAAATTTACTGATTCTTTTACAGAGATCACAACAGTAAGATTTGAATTCAATTCATAAAACCTTGCTTGCACATTTGTTCCCACATTTTGAATTTAATACAAAAAATAAGTATTTATTATCCAGATGTAAAGATTGCAACACTTTTCTGATAAGCTGTTCAGATTCATTTAATAGAATGAAGAGTTTTTTCCACATAACTCTACTGCATTTGATAAACAGATACACCAACTTGTTTAAATTTATCTCCATACTGCTTACGTAGCTTTTTAATAAAATAAACAAAGTAATGGTAATAAAAACTCATCCACTTAGGCAAAACATTTTCACACTCACACAAAAGATTTTGCTAAGTGTTTATTTATGTATAAGCACTTAAAATATTTTATTTACCAAGTACTATAGAATAAGATTTTCACACAAGAAATTTTACTAATTTATTAAAATGCAGTAAAATGTTTATGTATAAATTAAAAAAATTTTTTCTGTTAATTCAACCGAATAATATTAAAATAGCATTTTTCTGGACTTAAAAATGGTCATATATGACCTAATGACAATATATATATATGTTGCACAATCTTTCTCATCTTTACTGTGGATAAAGTCAATTTACTGTTAGCTATTTTCTGAGTTAGCTCAAGAGCTTTTAGAGCTAATGTAACAATAAGAGTGTTTTACCTGAAAAATGCATTAATAACTGCTTTGTTTACCAACTTAATTGCATATAAGAAGTTTTTAGATTTCTAAGGATATCAAACTAGTCTCATCACAGTATTATTCAGATTGTGTGATGAAGATGTTAAACCTTACTCTGAAGACCATTTAAATTTTTGTATAAGATTAGTATCAAATGGTCGCTTTAACTG
Organism: Latrodectus geometricus; assembly: GCA_026290005.1. Classification (NCBI taxonomy): domain Eukaryota; kingdom Metazoa; phylum Arthropoda; class Arachnida; order Araneae; family Theridiidae; genus Latrodectus; species Latrodectus geometricus. Next base: position 424,464 of record JAPDSC010036130.1, read on the forward strand.
AATTATTTTCATATAATGATTGAAAAGAAATTTTAGACTTAATTAAGTTTCCCTTAAAACATAATTTTAGAAGTAAAATTTCAATTTTAAAAGATGAAAATCTATTGTCAACACAAAAAAGCAGTACCCCTGCACTTATAAATAAATTAAATAACTTTCAAGATTAAAATTATTTTAATTTTAATTAATAACCCATTTATGTACAAGATGGGAAAATTAATGAGGTGTAGTTTGTTTGCTACTCAATAGTAAATTTTTTTTGTACACAAGGACTAATAAGACAGAAATATGAGGAAATTATATAACTTGGATTATGATCTCTATCATTATTTACAAAAATTTAAATAAAATAGCTTTTATTAAAATTTAAATAGCATAATACATTTATACTTATCATTTTGGATAAGTATAAACATATTATCTTATACCATTTCCTTTTGGAGCAAAAGCAATTAATTCTTCTAATAAATGGCTTTATTGATCAATACAAAATATCAATTCCAATACTTTACCTTTTGGTTAACACTTTCATGTTTTTTAGTAATAAAATATATTACAACTAAAAGACAACTACATTAAAAAAAAAAAAAAAATGTGTTATTGCCAAAAAGTATCAGGTGAGATTTGCTTTTGCAAAATGGAAACAATACCAAAAAATCTACAATGATAATTTTATTTTAAAGTAAACAAAAATATTTATGCATGCCAAGCATTCTTTAAAACAAACTTATCTGGTAAATATTTCTGAATATTCTAAAAATATTTGCAGGAACCCTCATAGAACAATTTAACTAACTATATAAAATGAACCTGTAAGATACTAAAGTTGAATCAATAAAAATACCTTAACAAATGTTAAGTCTTATTAATAATATTGTTAAATTTATAAATTATTTGTAGAAATTAAACATAATTAAGTGAAATCAAAAATAATTTTTGCTTAAAATAGCAAATTTTTTTTTCAGTAAAAACTATTATTACAAGGATTATTTGTTCTATAATTTATGCAATAATTTGCATACATCTTGCTTCAAGTCAATAAATATTATAAAAATAGAAGTGACAAATATTTAAAAAATGAAATAAACAAATAAATAAAATTTTAAGAAAGAAATTTTTTTACACATTGTAGAATAAACAAAATTATGGCACATTTTTCATAAAATGTCATTAGTACATTTTGTAGAGAATAACATGATTTATGAAATAAAAATCTGCATCAGAAAAAAGAACTAAAATTCACATACAATGATAGTTAAGAAGAAAAGAACAAAAATGGTGCTGAATGAAATGATTGCAAATTTAAAAAAAAAAAAAAAGAAAGAAAAGAAACAAGAATTTTCATACACCAGTAAAAAAATTCATGAATATACACACGAAAAAAAAAAATCAAATTTACTTAAAATGTTTAGCCACCACATTTTAAAAATATATGTACATATTTACATATAATGTTTTTCCACAACCACATAGTGTTAAAAAATATTTTTTAACATCTATAATCAAATTTAACAACAAGGGATCTAAAAATACTAAATGATAATATAAAAATGTAGAGAACTTGAACAAACTACATTATTTATTTTAACACCAACACAGTGTAATAGAACAAGTAAAGGAAAAATAAAACATTTGCTGATCAAAGTCCATAAATAAAAATTATTTGTAATGTAAAATTGGAATATTATTGCACAAAAATCAATTCTTTTCTCAATTAACTAATGTAAAAAAAAAATTTACATATTGAAACAAATGCTGAAGGTTAAATAATAAAGAAAGTGCAGATTTCATTCAAAATATATTGAATAAGTAATTTGCAAGTATAAAGAATTTTAC
>JAPDSC010036130.1:426699-472819 GCA_026290005.1 Latrodectus geometricus
ATTTTGAATTTTATGATATATCTAGATTAAAATATAATAGCACGGATAAATTTAATAGCGGATTTAAAAATAACAGTACAGAAAATTATACTCAAATGAAATTCCCCAACTAAACATAAATTTTCAGCAATAAAAATAAAAAAACCCATCAATGGGCAAATATTTTAATATTAAATGAAATTGCAAAATTTTAAATCGTTAATAACACAGTATTTAATTATAAAATACTTTCATGATAACAAGTTCAACAACTGTATAGGTAACAACAGTATACTATATCTTTCAAAGGAGAACATTTATATACAGTAAAAATTTGCACATAAATGTGTTAATCAATATGATAAAAATGTGACATTTTTGTAAATCAATTAATTAAAATAGATTTTATAACACAAAAGAGAATGCATCGATATTTTAAACAAACTTTAAATATTGAATAAAATAATTTATGCACAATGTATATATATTTTTAAGTAGCTATTAAATTATGAGCAAAAAAATTCATGTAAAAAGTATTATGGAATTTATTATTCAGTTTCTGATATTTAACAAATTCTAAATGATGTCATATATTGAAATATTCTTTTATTTCAAGAAAAATAATAAAACCTGAATCATTCAGTTTTAAAGGCACCTAATTCTTTTAAAAACACATACACCTGAATGGAATATTTATAACATTTAATATATTTTTAGTTTAAAAGATTGCAATTGATTTGAATGTCTTGCAATCTTCAGACAGCATTTATTCATAACACAAGCAAATCCATTGTACATGGATTTTATAATACAAGACATAAATGACATACTGGCCTATATAAAATTATACTTATTTGTAATATACAAGTTTAAGAAAAATATAATATTTTTCAAAAGATAAAATGTTCAGGTGCTGACTATATTGCTGCCTTCACCAAATGCAATATACACATATAAAACAGTTTGGAGCTCAAAGCATGAAGTATTTAAAGAAGCATTGAAAAGTATAACATAATTTTATCACTTTGAATTATCTTTCTGATTTGTAATGTTAATTACATCTATCTTTGAAGACACCACCATCCAGAAATTTTATATTGAATGTATGAGCAAAAATAAAATATTAATAACAAACTCTTATCCAGTTTCCAGATTCATCTTTTTGATAAAAATGTGGACGATTATCAGGAAAAACAGTAATGCCAGGAAAAGGATTTTGCTGAATATACTTTAATGTTGCTCGCACTTGATGCACAAAACTTGGAGGTTCTACTTCAGGAGAAGTGGATAAATGCTAAAAAATAATACATTCATGTCAATTATACAAAAATCAAATCTTAAATTATTTTTGAAAAAATAAATAAATAAATAAATAAACCTTATTAAATAAGTAAGGTTATTCTGATGTAATAAAATACAACAGATTGTAGGTCAATATTATTAATTCCTTTTTAATTAATATTTGTAATATGTAAAATTGAGAATTTCAGAAATAGCATTTTTTAAAATTATCTCAAAGGCAAAAACTTGGGGTTTAAATACATTGCTGGTCAACATAAATGCATTACCCAGAAGGAAGCCTGTAAATAACACAAAATTTACAACATGCATTAGCGGAGGTGAGATATGCAAATGATTAGAATTTCAGTGAAGACGCACATCACACATTTCTGGGGCAACACTTCAAAGCACTATTTAAGGCTTGGAGATTTTGAAGATTTCAAGCTCAGGAATTGTGGTTGTGTGTTTTCTAAGATCAATTATGTTGTGTAGAAAACAGCAATAGTTTTTTGATCAAGTATCCAAGTTTGTTAGAGGATGGATAGTGGCCTGCTGAATAATCTTTCAGGGAAATTGATAGTCATTTTGGATTTTAGGAGGGTATCATGGACAGATGTATTCGATCTAATCCATCACAGTGCATCACTTCACTTGATGACAGGCAAATTGTGTGCATGGCAGTGACAGATTGCTCAATCACATCACGAACCATAATACAGAACATTCAGTCTGTAACGTGTCATCCAGTGCCTGTGCGCACAATTCGACGTTGTTTACATCAGAATGGTCTATCTGCAAAACATCCATTGAGTCGCCTACCCTTATGCAAGATTACAGACACTGTCTGCAACACCACTATGGTCGCAATCGAGTCTAGAGACACTCTGGCAGAGGATGCTGAACAGCCCCGCTATGCACTTCCACATTGGTCTTGCACCAGGTATTATGGTCTGAGGCTGTATTGGATATCACTCTCACAATCCTCTAGTATGCATCGCCAATACTTCAAACTGCCAGCGTTACATTATCCAGATGTAGGAGCGAGTTGTCTTTCTTTAACTTCAGCAATTGCTTACAAGCCATATTTCAACAGGATAATATACGACCATATGTGGCACGCATTGTCTGAGGGTTCTTCATCAATCGCCAGACTGAATTTCTTTCCTGGCCAGCTTGCTCCCTGGATTTTTTGCCCATAAAAAACATATTGTCCATGGTTGATTAATGACTGACCCAGATTATATCACCAGAAGCCACACCAGATATATTTTGGCAATGCTTAGAAGCTTCTTAGTCTGCTGTACCCCAAGGACACAACCAAAGTCTCACTGAATACATGCAGAGGCGTGTGGCAGCAGTGATCTCTAACAATGGCAGCTACTTTGGCTACTGATTTTAAACAGGAACTACACTTCACAGAAATCTATAAATTTAATCACTTGATACTTGGTCAACAGGTTAATGATAAAATAAATTTTGTTGTGATATCTTGGTGTTGCATTTAGGTTGGCCAGCAATGTACGTATTAAAGAGAAAGGCAAATTCAAATAAAAAATCTAATTCATCAAAACATTCCCTAATTATTAATTTATAAACATAATCATTTAGTTAAAATTCTATGACCTTAACTAAATGATTGTATTTATAAAATGTAAGATTATTTTACAAAACATTTTGAAATATTTTTATACAACACTTTGCACAGCCACATGTTGATATACAGGTATTTTAGGATTTAAGAAGAAAACTTTTGATACAAAAGTTTAAAAAACATTATTATTAATATATCAGAAGAATATTATTGAAGCATTGTCAACACTTAAGTAATTTTGAGAAAGACTAGATTTCTGTTATTTTCCATTTGGAATGTTTATTAGTATAATTAGAAAGTGTTTAAAAAAATGCAACATTTTCCATTTTGACCATATTACTCTACTTTTAACAATGAAAGAATGACAAAAAAATCTGCTTACTCAAATAACAAAAATTATTTAATAGACTTAAAGTTGTTAAATAGTTTTTTCATTACTCTATTCATATACAAATATATATATATATATATATATATATATATATATATATATATATTACTAGGATATGTAGTTTAAAATGGATTCATTACCAAGAATGAGGTGGGAATTCAGTGCACTATTGAATCTAGGGCCAAAATATTGACAATTCAGTTATCTTCTTATACTGACATGACAACCCATTGTTGGACAGGACTTTCTTGTTAAGTTTCTTGCATCCTCTTTTCTTTGCAGGAAACTCTAGTGATTAACTCCCAAAATTCCAAAGTCTTTAGGGAAACTTCCCTAACTCTCATTCCCAGTGACATGTACAAGAAGATCCTGAATGTCATGGTGGAGGAATTCATGTCAGTTGTGACCAGCACATTTCATTCAATTAATTTTAATGTATTTAATTATATATCAGTTGTCCTGTAAATCCTGTTTTAACTCATGGTTATATCCATGCCATACACCATCAACACATATTGAGCCCATAATCTTCCTCTCAACACTTTTCTTTTAAACACAGCAAGCCAATTTGCCCACAATTTTCTTAAGCCTTAGGTTTTAGAACAATATGTGAGTATAGATTTAAAGATGGTTTTAGAAAAAATTGTTTTCCTTTTAACTAATTTTAAATGAAGTAAATGTCTTAATCCATTAAGATATCAGTTAGTAACAACTACACATTGTGTGTGTTTGATCTCAACATACAACTTTTGTCCTAGTTATTCATATTTGTGCCAAGGTATGTAAAGCTGTTATTAACAAGCTCAAATCTATACTGTTCAATTTCAAGTTAATAGTCATCTTCTTCACTGGTATATATTTGGTTTTGCTCTTGTTAACAAATAAAAATATCATGAATACAAAACATGAATAATAAATACCCTGAATTATAAATTCATGGCTAATACAAGCATTTTTAGATTAGATTTAATTTGTCAGTTTATATTAAATTTGTTGCCATATTTTGTTTTAAAAATAAAATAGTATAATTCCAACTTACTCGTAAAATAAAATCATCACTCTGAGAAAGCCATAAATCAACTCCTCTCAATGGTTCATAGTTGTAAGGACCAATTCTAAGCATTCCCACATGCATATCATATATATCCAGCATCTAAAAAATGCAAACACATAAATTAATATATTTTCTTACAAACAAAAAATTACATATAAAATAATTAAGCTTACTTCGTAGCAGCCAGTAAAATAACGTGCAGAACGTAAAGCTAAATCTGGACCCTTGTCTGGAAATGATGCTGGAAATATTTCACCACTTTTTGTATTTAAACCTAAAGTAAACAAGAATTACACAAGAAACAGCTTTTGAGATAATACTGATAACTGAAAAATTACAAGAATAATTGATTTTAAAATTTTTTGGGATGGTAAGAATATAGAGCTAATGCACGATTATCTTTCATACATATATAATAAAATAAAAAAATAACATAAAAACCATACTGTTTAAAGGGAAAAATATTAGACAACTTTTATTTTTATTTCATCATGATTAAGCATACAATTTTTAAAGGGAGTAACATGTTTGGAAATTAATGAAATTCTAGATTAAAAAGTTATTTTGTAAAAAATGGCTACTTTATATAAGGAACATTTCTACCAATAAAGATAAAGCTTGTAATTAATAAAGAAATTGAACAAATGATTTGATATTTAGCTAATAATGAAACAGCATAAGGGACTTTCAAAAATATTTTTTTAAATTCTTAAATTTATATCCTATGAAACTTGTAACACTATGATGTCATTTTAAATGTGAAATTTAATTTTATTTTTCATTTTATTTTATTACAACAGAGATAAGTTTTTCATAAAAGTAAGAATTTTTTTTTTTTTTTTTTTTTTTTTTTTTTTTTTTTAAAAAACTGTTTTTTAACAAGGTAATATGCAATAAGTGTAATATGAGAAAAATTTTCTCTTTCCGAAATTTAGAATGTTAAAAACGTATTATCATAACATTTTGCTAAGACAAACAACTGAAAATCTACTGTAAAAAAGTTTTCAGAAAAAATACAGAAGTCGATATTCTGTAATTTAAATTTCATTTATAAGATTACATATAGATTAAAAAAGAAAGAAATAAATTGAAATATTAAGAGGCTAATTTAATTCTAGAGGTAGAATTGGGCTCTTTGATAAGGAAAGTATCTCGTTTGACCATTAATACATGGTGGCACAGGACAGATGGATGATATCAAAAATGAATAAAACACAAAATATTAAAGAACAACAATATTTTTAATTTTGTTTATATACACTGACAAGGGAAATTAGAGTGTAGGCATTTTTGAATAAAATATCGCCCAAATGGCGGCCCTCACAAACCACACATTGCCTAAGCCTTTTCCAGACATTTTCATGGACTCTTTCCAGCATTTCTACAGGAATTTGTTGAATGCTGGCCTGAATATTGCCTTTAAGGGCTTCCAGGGTCCTAGGACGGTCACTGTAGACGAGGGGATTTTAGGTAGCCCCACAAGAAAAAATCACAGGGGCCCAAATCTGGAGAACGCGCTGGCCAGTGCAAACCGCTTCGCTTGGAATTGAGGTGCCCAGGGAATCGGTTACGGAAAACATTCATACAAACTCTTGCCGTATGGGTCGTGGCCCCATCCTGCTGAAACCAGATGTCATCCAGGTTCATCTGCTCCAGTTCAGGCAAGAAAAATGCTTGGATTATAATGAGGTAACGTACAGAAGTCACAGTTGCTGCTCAATCATTTTCGTAAAATAAATTAGGGACCGATGATCCCCATACTCAATAAAACACACCAAACTGTGACTCTGTCAGAGTGTAGGGGCCTCTGGTGGAGTTCCTTAGGGTTTGTCCTACTCCAGTAGCACATGTTCTGCTTATTAACACAACTGCTGAGGTGAAAATATACCTCATCTGAGAAGAAAACAACAGAGTCTGGAGGCAACACAGCAAGGATGTTTTTGCTACTGCATTGATGTTCTTCATAATCCAGTGGATTTAACTCTTGAAAGCAACAACCATCTAATAGGGGTGTAAAGTAAGGTGTCCTTTGACGATTCTTTTACGAAGGGAATGCTTAGGTGACTGCTCAACCACAGCTCGAACTTTTCGATGTTTTCTGGGGTTGAGACAATTCTCTTAAGGCTCCTCCTTATTGAGGACACATTTCCTGTGTCCCAAAAGTTTTTCACCCACACAAGAGCTCTGTTCTGATAGGGAAATCGACCGCGGGGGGCGATCCGGAATTCCGAACGGAAAGCGCACTGCACGCCGACAATCGAACGGCCGTTTGAAAAATATGCTTCAACACAAAACACATGTTGCGATAGACCATTCCATATTGTTAACTGACCTTGATATGGAGACAAATTTCCAATCTCGCTCTTTCGAACCACGCCTCCTTTGAGCAGTGCCAACGGTCAGGAAGCGAGCAATTGCCTTTTCAAATCCATACATTTGCCGCGCACCACCCTGTATTATTGAATGATTTAAAAAAGGGATTACTGTGTTCCAGCTAAGACATGTTAAATGCATGGGAATTTTCTACTTTATCTGTGAAACAAGGGATCCATAGTAATCTATTATTGTTTAGGTAGATTTCTAGAGTAATCAATATCCTGTGAAGCAATTAATCAACCAATTTCAGATTTATGCTCATTAGAAAGGTGGTACTTGACACAAAAACTCTCTTGATATCTTTGTTTGATTCATTCAGTTGTGAATCAGAAGGTGTTAAAAAGGGAAGACAAACAGAAAATTTGATGCATTTTGGAGATTTTTTTATAATGACAAAAATCCAAGTGGCTAAAATTGTGAAAGATGTTAACTGTCCTAATATTACAACAGCCAGTTATATGTAATTATGATTTTGTAGATTCCACTCAAGTATTTTTGATATTAAAAATGCACCTTAAATAGGTGTATCATCAATGAAAATGTCAATAAAATATAAAAAATTATCAAAGCTGTCTACATGTTAGGAGTCCTAACTTTGCCCAAGACCTAAAAATTTAACTTAAAACAAAATAAAAACATTTAAAAACAAATTACATTAAGTTTATGAAAGAATAATGGATTTCTTTACCCCCAACCCAATAATATAAATTCACAGAATAGTAATTTAATTTGCAGTTTTTTTTAAATTTGTTAATGAACCATTCCATCTTCTAATTTGTAAGTCAAATTCTTTTTATATGTTACTTCAATCATTTACTAATTTATATAATTTTAACACCCACACCTGTTAAATGCATGGAAATATTCTGGGTTTTCTTCTTTATTTCAAGATATAGCCCATTATCTATGAAGCTTAATATGCAATTGGTTACTTTGTGATATTTTTTTTTAACACAAGGACTAATATTACTAAGATTCACAGCTTAAAATGGACTTGAACAACTACTAATATCTAGTATAAGTTGAGAATGGAACCCAAAATTGTTGAATAGAGGGTCCAAGTGCACACATAGCAGCTCCAAAATAATGCTTTCATGTTGACACTCTCATAAATCTTTAAAAAGCATGCACAGATATAAACATTGAAAAGTAATTTAGTTCATGTTTTTTTTTTATTTGTCAATGAACCATTTTATTTGCAAATTTATGAGTCAAATTCTTTGCAGATTACAATTTAATCATTTAAATAATTTTAAATACACAAATGAATTTTTATAACATTTTTACAAATCTTCCTAATTATTATTAATATAATCTTTTTAATTCTATTGTTTCACAACTAGATTTTTTTCTAAATAAATATTTACATTTTAGATAATATAACTGATAACTCAATTTTTAGATTCAATTATAACTTTAATAATTTTAAATATAATATTGTACAAAACATGTTCCTTACCTATTCCATAAATCACAGGCCAATTTATATTTCCTCTCAAAGAATTATTCAATTCTAAAGAAATATTTAAAATTTACAATTTAGCTATAAAATCAATAAGTAGGACTAAAAAGTAAATTATGATATTAGAGACAATAAGCGAAAAGCCAACATCATATGTTAAATTAAAAAAAATTTAAATTATTAAAATTTTCAAATTCAGCAATCTTGAAATTAGTTTTACTTTTTAATAATTAACAAAAGCAGTGTAAGTAAATGCAATACTGATCATACAACAATTTTCTATTGAGAATGTTAAAAACATTACATCTTAAAAGTATTTAGAAAAATTTCTTTTTCTAACAATTAAGATAATGGAATGTAATTTATAAAATTATTTTTTTGAATGCTCAAAGGTAATTTTTGATTTTCTTTATTTAAATCAAAATAAAGTTTCTTGTAGGAAATTTAAAATTTAATTAACTTGAAATGGCTTTAATTTCAAAAATTCATGGAATAATAAAATGAATTAACATTGTTTAATTAAGTTCATTTTTATTTATAATGCTGGATTTTCAAGACCAAAAAGTAGTGAACATTTGCTGATTTATTAAGAGAGACTTCTTAGAAATTAAAATTTTGCTTTATAAACTACTGCAAAATATAAACCTTAAATATCAAAATTATTTTCCATTTTGTATTTTATAATGAGAAAATAAATTCTATTAGACATTAAAAATTAAAATTAACACATAAAACAGGTCTATAATAAATATAAAAATTACTGGTGTTTTGTAAAATGGATATTTTTCTATAAAACTTATAATTCTTTAATAGCTAAAGTTGAAAAAAAAAATACTATTTAAAAATCTTACCACAAATACATGCAGTAACTAAATGAATATTAACTGGCTGTTTATGAAAGGCATCTGTAAGAAAGAAGGATGTTGTTAGAAGAATGTATAATACAGAATAAAAAGAAATCAAATAATACCTAAATTTACTTACAAAGTAACTGAATAGCAAGTTCTTCTGAATAATGTCTAGGGTCTAAAAATCCACCAACCATATGGAGCTCCAACCTATTAAATATCTTTAAAATTTAATTTTGACAGATATCAAAACAATATAAATTATGAAACTAAAATTATTAATTATATAATATTTCAAAAAGGTTAAACATTAGATCTTTTTTTGAGATAGTTCAATCTTAGAAAAAATTCACAGCAGCAGTTTTGAAAATTATAGCACATTAAAATCTCTAAATAGTTTAAAAATTGAATTCAACTTACTAAATGGTTAATTATCAGAAATTAGTAAATAGTATGTTATTTTACAACAATAGGAAATTTATTAACTGTAAAATTACCAAAAAAATTATATTCCATTTTTAGATTCCTAATACTTAATACACATAAGAACAAAAACAATACTTCTAAAATATACAATTAAAATTCTTGATAAATAAAAAGAAATGAAAAAGAAAATTATTTGGACTAATAGTATTTCTTACACTGATTAATAAGTTAAATCCTAATCAACAATTGAAAATTTTTCCTCATTTTTTTAAGTATCTTTTTATATACAATATTTGTATGGATATTTGTAACAAATGTTCGATTTTCTAACTAGAAAAAGTATACTTTCTATAATCCAAACACTAAATTATTTCAAATATAATTTCTTTTCTTCATATTTTAAGTAAATTTGCAATAAATATGGATTTTATGTGTGTTTTAATTTATGTTTCAGTATGCTTAATACGTCAAATAACACTGACTTAAATTTGATATTGATGTATGTTTAAAAAGATTATTGACATGAATTTTAAGTTTCGATTCACATATCAAAGACAGATTGTTTTCCTGCATGGATTAATAGGAGAACTAGGGATTAGAGATGGTCGTTATTTAGTAGAACAATTATTATTTAAGAATTTTTTAACAAATAATGAGTTCTTAAGAAACTCTGTTATTAAGATAACGGTTTTCTTTAATGCTGAACTGCTCAAATCATTCCGTTGTTGGTAACTTCTTAAGTCATTACGCTGATGTTCTACGTTTCATTAGTTTTGAACTTCCGGGACGACGAACCTGCTTTAAAAATCCGTAAACCGTTCTTGTATTTAGGGAACTTTAAAGCAGTTATCGTGGATTTAGTTTTTTATCGTCAAGTTTTCGAGATTCTCAGGAACGCATTTTCTATACCTCTCTCTTGGTGGACCAGCAATCAGAGTCACCTTCAACTCTCTACTCCAAAAAACGTTATAAAATAACGGTTTTTGGAACATGTTATTTTTATGGAACATAATGTTGATAACTAGTTATTAGAAAATAACTGATTTAGTCATCCCTACTAGGGATTCTGTCATATCAATCAATTTCTTTATTTAGATATCCTTTCATATAATTTAGTAAAAATAGTTCTAAGAATATAATACATACAAATCAACCAAATCTATACCTTCCATCTAAGACATTCATTGAAAGATCTTGTATGTGCCTCACTATGTTCATAACACCAGTTTCAAGGCCTGAGCCATCAAAGTGAGCTACACATGATATACCAGAACCTAAATAAAATCAGGTTAAAAGTAAAGAAATGAAAATTTTGTTTCACGGAAATTTAACAATAGAATAAAATTTTATCACAAAATTACATAAACAAATAGTGCAAAACTTCATACAAAATCTTAAATTCAAAATACATTATTGAAAATATATTTTTAAAAAATTTATTAATGAGTATAATAAAAGAACATCATTTAAACTCAAATAATAGATTTTAAATTACCCAGTATTTAAAAGCTGATATTATTGAACTAATAGTTAAATTATATCCTATAAAGCAATAATATTTAGCAAATTTGCTTAGTTGGTAAATGAGATCTAACATTTTATTGAAACACAAGACAAGATCTAAATTAAAATTACTTAAGCAGAAATCCATTTTAATTACATTTAATTAAATACATATCAATGAAAAATAAATGCATAGATTAAAATTAAATTAAAATCAAATTTAAATATTTTAAATAGAATTTAAATATAAAAAAATATTCTATATATGTAGTGTTGTACATTTACTATCCCAAACATTTTTATTCATGAGGAAACTTTTTTGGTGTAATACTATAAAAAAAAAAATCTATTTTAATTGGTAAAAGGAACACAAGAACATGAAAATTTTACATTTCTTATAGAATTGCAATCTTAAATAATTATCATTATAAATACTTAATAAAAATATACTAGTGACTGATCACACTTTGACATAGATTAATATATTTCTCCTTTAGATTTATAAAGGCAGGAAAGGGGGAAACAATTGAAATAAACTAAAATTTTATTGATGAAGTTCGAAGTAGATGAATGTTTGTTTTAAGAAAGCTCTGCACAACATAAAATCTGAATGTATCAGACAAGTCTGACAAAAATATTTTGTGTGATAAACACTTTGTAGATGAATGGGTAAACAATGCTCAGAGACAAATATTATTTCCTTAGGGCTACAAATTGGGCCAAACAAATTAATAAGAAATGTGTGATAACAATTTCCTATGAATTTGTTTGGCTTCTTATTAATTGTAAAAATACTCAATGCAATATTATTATAAGCAAGGGGAATTGCTTCAAGCAATAGGAATAATTTTATGGTAATTAAAAATGGAAACAAATTATTTAAAAAGTAACATATCTATTACTTTATGTAAACAGTTGATAGTGATTATAAAATATTACTATGCTAACATATCTTTTATTATTGAATGAAAAATTAGAGTTGTTAAATTTTTAAATTTCCGAATTCATCATTAATGCCTGTTTTAAATAATAATTTGGGAAAAATATCCTTATGCAAAATATTTGTACAAAGACATTCCATAGGTATGTGAATATAGATTTTCAGTGCTGTCTTTCAATAATTTCCTAAATCTTTTACTAAGAGTTTTGTATGGCAAAATAAATCCAAAACAGAAAAAGACAGCAGACTTTTGTAGCAAAATTGTTACAAGCAACTTAAACTTTTTTTTTTTTTTTTTTGAATTTTATTACAACATACCAATTTACTTTTATATAAATTAATAAATTTATTTATAAATCAAATAAATATATCTTTTAAATTAATTATATCACAGTAAAGCAAAAGACAACTGATACTGAGCAATGTAATGAAGTTACAGTAGACACTCATTTTTATGAATCTCTAATTTACAAACACTCACAATTTTACAAATTAGTGACTGGTTCCTAACATGATGGTTTTATAGAAGCAATGATCATTTTAATTCCAATTTATGAACTAAAATATCTTTTCTACGAACTTATTTTCAAGCACCTTTTGTTTGCATTTATTTTTAATCATCCAATTTTTTTTATATTGAATAAGAAAATTGGATTGGCGTTTTTATTGGAAAATAAGTATATCTTTTGAATTGTTTATAACTAACCACATTGTAGATGTTGCAATAAATTATTTTTTAATTGAATCACGTGGAATTTCTTTTTTTTTCCATTTGACCAATTCCCATTTTAGAACCCTTGCATTAGAATATAATCAATAGTTTCAAATGCAGACATGCAAGGACTGACTACAGTTTATAATGAACTAATGAAATTGACATTTTAGGAGCAATGTACAAGTCAACTTATGCTTGGAATGATGTAGCAGAAAACATGGTATCTAGGTCATTTTGATATACAATCAACAGTTACTTGATGACTTGAGAAGACAAGTTACTCATCTATAAATTTTGACAAAGAAATTCAATGCTCATGGAATTTCATTCAGGACTTTTTAGAAGTAATGTAATATGTATGTAATAAGTATCAAATGATTGAGAATATAACAAATGAGAAAATTTTTTAGATATTAAATAAGAAGAAAATGATACAGCGCTGTGATGGTCTACAAAACAAATGGATGAATGGCTAATAACAATAGTAAAAAGATTGAGGAAAACTTTCTTATAAAAAAAATGTGTTTTTTAAACTTTAACTGAATTTTTGCTTTAATATAATTTATTTTATGAACCTCGAGTTTAAGAACCATTTTACTGATCGCTATAAGAGGGTAAAAACAAGCATCTATGGTAGTAAACAAAGGAACTTTTTTGCACCCTTGGATAACTTAAGTTCTAGTTTATTCTAAAACAAACTTTTTTTATTCATAATCAAATTAAGATTTTAAAGAATATTTATCAAATCGATATTTAAATTCATATTTAATTTTTATTTATTAATAATTGATATGGTTGGTATTTTACAACTTTTTTTTGTTTATAATCATCATTATATGATATTTAAATTATAGTACAATGAGTTAAAATAATATTTATGGTTAAAACAGTTCACAACACTAAAAAAAAATTAGCAAATGCTATAAAGAACAGATATAAGAAACTTAAATAGAATGAGGCATATATATTTAAATGAAGTTAGAATGACAATTATAGAATAAAATTTTTGATGTAGCAACTTGATGCATCTACTTTTGAGCAGTAAATACAAAATGCACATGAACACTTTTGTTAATTATTTTTATCTGAGACAAATACAAGATAATCTGGAGTGCACAAAAAACAAGAAATTACAGGCCAATCTATATTGTAATGGATATAATATTAAAAAATTAAACATCACAGAAATCTCACAGTATAACATTTTATGAGGGACATGATTTAAAGAAAATAAAATCAAACTTATAAATTGTTAGAGATTAGATTGTAAAACAATTTTTTTCACACTTTTCAGTGTGATAGTTTTAAATATATATAAAGAATCTGAATCTCTTTAGGATAATATAGCACTTAACACTCAGAAATAAATGAAATCAATTTCTACTTTGTAATTATGATATAGAAGATTGCGGAGTATTTCAAAGGTTCAGAAATTCACTTTGTTTCTATTTTAATGATAAAATGCATATTTTTAAAAGAACAAATATTCAATGAAACAAAAGTTGTAGCATAGCACACCAATAAATTCATGGTTATGGAGTATGCAGATTCATAATGCAATTCAATGGCACAAGCAAATTGTTCATATCTAAAAATATGATGTTTTTAAAATCTTATATATTTAAAAAAAACTAGACTTATGTCTCGTAGATAAGACACAAAAAAATTTGCAGACTGGAAAAATACTTTTGAACCTTGGAGAAATTACTATTAAAATATTAAAAATTTAATATTTATTGAAATGAATATTTTGTCAAAATCATTAACAAAAATAATGTATTCAACACTGTGAAGTACAATAACATCATAGATATTAATAAAATGCAATGGTTTAACGCAGTAACTATTAAAGTGAAAAAGAGTAAAGATATTACTGCAACTGTCTTGAGGTATTTCTAATAAATTTGACAATTTTAATGTTGACAAAAAGTTTTCAATTTTATATTCAAATACTGAGAACAAAATTTAAGAAATCACATTGATATTTATTTCACATTTGTAACGTATAAAAAACATTCATGATTTTCAATAATGATGATTTCAACTAATTTGTAATGAAATGTAACAGCAAAGTTAAAATGAAAATTTCAATTAGATATCATAGTAAAAGAATGTCTACAATCCATGCCAATTTCAATCCGATTAAAAAAAATTAAAACCAAAATCACTATTTGTTTTATGTATCATAAATTGATTAAAACTATAATATAAAATAGGTAACAAATATGGAACATAAGATTACTGTATTTGTGTGAATACAGGCTATACTTAAACAGACACAAGATTACAGTAAGAAAGAAAAACTTGAATATAAGTTGCCCTATTACATTTATAAGGAAGCTCAACAGATTCTACATAAGATTTCAACAATGTGGAATAAGGGACTGGTTTACTTGGTACAAAAGTAATTATTCTGTTAGTCTTCTAAAGAAGTAAACTGGTGATCAAATGAAGCAAAAACTGAAAAAAGGAAATTGTGACATAGTTAAAATTCCTGGAAATAAGGCAAGTTTGTTGTAACAATTCTAAAGAAACAGCATCACGATAAAATAAATTCTGTGCTAAAAAATATTTTGAAAGTGTGTCTGGGTGAAAACCAAATAGTTGGATTTTGGGAGCTTGATAGTCAACACATAAACGAAAACATACTAGAATATTCAATGACATTCTTTGTGATGATGATTTTTAACAGTATTCTAGATCATATAGTGAAGATAAAAATCAGACATTAGTGCTGAAATGTAGGAAAATGATTGTTTGATTTGTAAGCAAGTTAAGTTATTATGCTATTTTCTATAAGCTATTGATAATTGGTAAAATTAAATGCAGTAGTTTGTAACAGTATTAATTTTAACATAAAAGATTTTTAAAAATGTAGACTTATGACCTGAAGGAAGAAATCTTAATTTTCAAACCATAATTTAGAGTTAAAAAAAATGCTGCCTTATTAGCAAAAGTATGTTATTTTCAATATTAACATATTTTTAATAATATAATTTATTATATGTAGTATACACACAATAGATTTTATTTTTGCAAATACACGGAAATTATTTTTAGAAATTTTAAAGTATTATCATACCAATAGAAATAAATTTATCTGGTATATTAACTTGACTAATTCACTCACTGATTTGAACAATAACCCAAATCCACAGGAGCTGCAATAACTAAAAATATTTTACATAGAAAGTTTTTTTTTTTTTTTTTTTTTTTTTAAAAAAATAAATAACAATAAAATAACAAAACTATAATAAGCGCATATTTCTGTTACATACATTACATAGTAAAAAATAACAATCAAATTAACTAATTCTTCACAAGTACTTTTTTCAAAAGTATGATTCTTTGCAAGTTGTTAGATTTTATGTGTGTATTTCAGTGACATTTAACTTAGTCCTTTTATAATTTTCAAAAATTTAATAAAATTTTTACACTTTGTGCTTCGAGAAGAATTATTACACTATAGATCTGAAACCCTAATGTACCAGCGTGTTTAGCACAATTTTCAAAGATCAAAACAACAGCAAAATAAGGCATTGAAGTGCATTGCCAATAGTGAAATAATGTTTTTTATGATTGTCGCAATTTCCAATTTTTGTGCTTCGTGCTGCACACTTATCACACTAACCTAAATTATGACACTGCATTCAATATAATGTTATTAAATACTGATTGCTCTCAAACTTACCTTTGAAATCGTGTTATTTTAAATTAAAAATTTTTTAATATATAATTACTTACTACAGAAGTATTATTCTAATAACTAGAAACTAATTTCACAAAAATTACATTATAAAAAGCAAATGTAAAGTAAGTACTACACAGGCTACAATGGGTTACAACAGGGCAATAAAACTTAAATTTTAATTAACTAGAGAGTGGGGCCCACCTTAAAATAATTCCAGTTTAGTGCAATATAGCACTGCACCAAGCAATAAAGCTAAATCTATAATGTAAATAAAATGCATTTTTATAAAAACTCAGATTTTAGTTAAACAAGCAGTAGCACCCATCTTATAATAATAATAAAAAAAAAAAAATTGAAGTGAAATTTAATCCTGGAGTAAACTAGGCAATATGCGAGGTCTATAACATAAACATACATTTTTATAAAAACTAGAATTTCTAATTAATCAATGTTATGATTCCGAACAAATACTAATATATTAAATATATATAACATAAAATATCATATACAACAGCAATATTAATTAAATACATAAAATAACTTACCTAATCATTAGATTGATCAGATAATAAATATTTTACAGCTTCTAAAAATTCTAACACGATATTATCTAAATGGTTATATCACCATATATACTCCACAAGATACACATCAAATTCCATTTATTAACAAATTTTTAACAACAATAAAACAAACTTTTCAAAACAACACAAATTTATCATCTATACTTATTTATTGCTAGCTACAAACAAATACTAAAACTCAAATATCATTATGAAAACAATTTGAAAATAATTTTTTTATAAGCTTTCAAAATAAATTTCACTTAATAAACTCAAAATAAAAATAATCCACTGCAAACAAACATTAAATCACCCACTTCAAAAGCTTAAGTTGTAATCAAATGCTTAAAGGGTTACTAGCACGCAAAACAAATTTTGCACGTTTTATTGAATTAAATTAGAACAAAAAGTTTTAATGATTAATAATAAAAAAATTGAGCTATTTTCCTATTAAAAATTAAAAATATTTATCTTAAAAAAAAAAAAAAAAAAAAAAAAAAAAACAGCCTTTTACTTGCGGTTAAAAAGAAGGAAATTTGCTGTCTGAAACTCAGCCAAAATATTGGTTTTGAAATATATCAAGATTGTGAAATGGAGTCAAGATGGTGACATAAAAATCCAACTTGTTACAGAAAGCAAATTTATTAATATGACAAAATATATATAATATTGTAAACTGATGTTTTTCTTTTAAAGAAAAATTATTTTTAAATTATTTTTTAATTGTTGAGCACTGATCAACTTGATACTATATACACAATAGATCTTCTTGTATCCCTTCTAATTTTTTGAAATAATAGTGACTATAAATGTTTACAGTAAACATTTTCAACCTAATTTCTTATTGCTAACTTTTTTTTTTCAAAATATAAAGATTATATAATAAATGAAATTTTACTTAGATTATGAATAAAGCCTTTTTATAAATTTTCTCCATTGTAGCATGTTTGATTACAAATTCATAAAATTTCTTATTAAAGGAAGAAAATTAAGTTTAACAAACTGTACATATAAAAAAAAATGTTAATAATTCTAAACTTTATCTTTTGTTACTCAAGTAAGTATGTACAACAAGAAAGATGTATACAAATTTATGAAACACTCATTATATGTTTCATACAGCATAATAATAGATCCATATAATTATAAGTAAAGAGGAATCAAATTTCTTACCAGTATGTTTTAAGACAACCATACTACATGTTGTGGTATCATCTGTACCTACTACTGTAATATTTTCTGAAAATGAATCAATTTAAATATTAAAAATTTATTTTACATATATGATTAGCACAAAGACTAAAAATGAAATAAATAAATTTCAGTAAAGATAAGATAAAAAAATTATAATATCTTCATTTAATATTAATGCATGTACAATATAAATAACGCAAAGTTTTATTGGGTAGGAAGGAAAAATATAATATAGATTCCAATGAGAGAATTCAAAGAACATAATTAAAACATTTTGCACATTTATTAATTACAATAAACAAATAGTTCTAATTTGAAGTTTTGATTAATTTAAAATAACAATAAAATAATTGATTGTAACTTCATTAAGATAACAGTAGGGCATAAAATTGAGAGAATGAAATTCAAAGGTTCTAGAAATCACATGAAAAAAAAAATGCTGAAAAACAAAGAGAAAGGGTTAAATTTGCAAACAGTAAAAAAATATTAGAGATATTGAGGAAAACAATTGTAGAAAAATTAAATCCCAGATAGAAGTGGATGCTTTGGAAAAAATAATTATGAAGATATAAAAGCAAATAGAAACCAGACTAGAAGATTTAAAAGACGTAAAATTCACCTTGATAAAGCTGTGAAGTTCAAATTACCACAGTGAATGATACAACAAGATCATATAATAAGAGCAACAGCAATAAAAAATTTAAGACCTCAGTCAGAGAAAAACAGAACATTAAGAACTTAAAGCAGATTAGTACTGGAACAGTAGATTAGGACACCTTTATAAGTACGATGTGAGCAAGAATAGGATGTACTATTGTCAATTAACACATTTTTTCTCCTCAAAATAAATAAATAAATAAAATAAAAAACAACAATAATAATAATTGGAATTTTAAGTTTATAATAAATAAGAACAAGTTTTCAGTATGCATGGAAATAACATGGAGTAATTTGTGACATTCTTCAATTTCTCTCAAAAGTATTTTAACATTTTGGTAACTCAGAATTTTTTTAAAATTTACAGTGAAAATGTTCTCAAAAAACTATAAATGTTTAAAATAAAATTTTCTACCAAAACTGTTGCATAAGTGAAAATTTTATAATGTTCAATGTGATTTTTCTTAGTTTCAAAATATCACTTATGCAACAGTTTATCAAAATTAATAATAATAATATTATTAATAATTTTTAAAAAGATGTTTCTAAAAAGAGAAAAATTTTAAAAATATTTTAAAATAACATGTTAAGAACATAAATAAGTGATTCTTTAACAGTTTTAAACATTTATACAAAATTAATTATTACAAAAATAAAAAAAACTTCTTTCTTGTAGGTCAGTTTATTATTACAAAAATATATTTTATGAATATATGTACTACTTTAATCAATGCCATAGAAAAATATTTGATTAATCCAATCAAAATCAGCTAAATATTTTTAGCTTTAAATGAAGAAGCAATTTTAAATGATATGTTTATAATAAATATTTGTTTTTAATTCTTTTATTAAATTTGGCATTTTTAATCATTTGTATAACAAAACATATATATTTCATTGAAGAGAGAAAAGTACAAAAAACTTTGAATGTATAAATAAATAAAAATTGTAAATATTTAGTTATTAGAATATTATTGTTAACAACTAAGCATTAAGATTTCTATTTTTTTTTTATTTTTTGAAGGACATTTGCACATGGGAGACTCATTCCAATATCTCATCAAAACAATTAGAACCACATAGGGTATACAGTCAAAAATATGAATATTCCTTTTTAAAGAAATTTTCTGAACACTTAATCATAGAAACCATTCTATCTGAAATATTTAACATAAAAACATTTATAAATTCGGTATTCTGAACAAAAAAATTTACCCTACATCTTATCTCCAAAACAATTTCCTTGTTACATAAATTAGCCTTTTTAAAATAAAAAAAAATGAAGCACACTTTAGAAGAAATAATTTCATTTATACGTGTTGAGACAAAATTAAAAAATTTTTTTTTATTTTGTTGCTTTTATCATTTTAGGGCCCACCATATACCCTCGGGTGGTTCGGTGCTCGTTGGATCATTTCAGGAATTAATTCATGATGAAATATTTTTTTTATTTTAAAAACTACCTGCAATGATTTAAATTAACAAATGATTAAATATAGTGCAATACTTACTAACTGATTAGTATAACTATTTGAAATCACAACAATTTTTTTTATTTGGGAAATTAAAGGAATTTTTCTATTTTCAGTATAAAAAATGATAAAACTGAATTTAAACAATGAATAAAATAAATATTTTATAATTTCAGTAGATTTTTTATTTCTAAAATTTTTTTCTCCACTTTTTCTTATCAGCTGCATGTTTGAACTTAAATCTTTCAATTATTTAATATTAATAAATAGAATACAATTTATATACAAAAAATATGTGAATAACGTTGTTTAGTAAAAGTTTCATAACAGAAATATTTCTACACATAAAAACATACTTTACTTTATTTCATAAAATAAAAATACACATAACTAGAATGTATTTAACTTTTAAAAATAAATTGTGAATAAAAATAGAAAAATATAGCCCAATTATAATTTAAAAATATATCACACTTATAACTGTGCCTTTCCTTGAAGCAGGATTTTCACCTTATTTTTAAGTAAAGAACTTACATTAATTAAATGCACCATAATCCATCATAACCACATCCAAGCCTCGATTTACCAATCTATCAAATTAGGGGGTTGAACAAAAGCATTGAAATAAAGCTAGTTTCCTCTATCAAAGAACTCGCGATGGCAGGTTAAGGGGTTAAATATAATCTGAAAACCACTACTTTACAGATATAGCCTTTGAGGTAGATCTGTCTTTTAGAAACTCTTTTATACCAAAGCCTATGTTATTTTGGATTTGAGGCTCGGTACAATATGATATCTATGTCAGGAGAAAAGCAGAAAGCTATCAATAGCATGGGTAGCTTTCTAGACAGAATAAAGAAAACTACAAATGATAGGACTTTTTCAACACATTGTATGTAGAAAATAGATTGAAAGTGAGAAATAATGCATGATATTATATATGAATGTGATACTCTTCTTGTTTATTTTAGATAGTCACGATTCTAAAGAATTACACCTTAGTTCCATTGAAGGCATTACTAACTTCATAAACAAAGTGAGAGACCTTAGGAGATGAAGTTATGTTATTTTGAATTTGGAGCTTATATTCTTAGCAGAGTTGTCTTGATTGTCAAATCAAATAAAGAGGAAGAAGTAGCAATATATTTTACATGAAAATTTTCTTTTAACATTAAACATTTTAGCAAATATAATTGCTAACATTTTTAGTATTTGATTACAAGCTTTTAAATAACAAGAAAAGAATATTAAAAATGGTTAAATTGCGGTTTATGCCCCTATTTTTGCCAATTCGTGAATTTGAAGCATTTTTTTGCTCATGCTCATTAAATACGCTTTTGTTTTAGCCTTTTCATTGGTCGTTAATTAGTTATTAGTTTCACTTTGAAACAGCAGTTGAAGTTTCACCATGGCATCGGATTTCCAATCATTCACCAAGGAGGGGACATAAAATATATTTTCACCTTATAAATAAATGGATTAGATTTTACAGATAAATTTATTGAGATTTTTGTTTTAATTTATAAAAGGCTACAATTACAAACTTACTATCATGAGAAGATGTAATAGCATATTCTCTTTGATGAATATATAAAAGGCCAACAGGTCCAATTACTTTAGGAACTTGAGCAATTAGTGCAGCAGCAACATCCTGGAAATACAAAGAATTAGTAAAAATGTTATTAAATAAATATTTAGCTATTTTAGAATTAAAGGTCAGAGATTAAATTTATATAAAAAAGAAAATGTAACATTACTTTCAAATGTGGATAGGTTTCAAACAGTGTTCTAGTGTCAGGAGGCAGTTCTTCTAATAGTATTCCATTTATTATCAAAGGCATTCTATAAAAAGTATATAAATAAAAATGACAATATTAAAAAATAATTGATACAAATCATTAGCACTGACTTACGAATAAACTTTATAATATAAATCAATTCATTATTATTAGCAATATTTAAGTAGTAGTCATTTCTATACAGATGTTAGATCGATAAAAATATTCTTTTAAAATATATAAATATGTTTTGAAAGAACGTGTACATTTATAAGTGCATCAACTTTATTAGTTATAAATTACATAAGAAAATTTGATAGAAAATGTTCTTTTATATGAATGTGATCTCAAGCAAACAAAAATTCAAAGCATTTTTAATAAACAATCAATGTTGAGTACAATAACTAAGTTTCATTGTTGTAAGAAAATATATGCTGATAACTCTTCACAATAATTTAATTCATTTGTGCGTATGATTGCTGCTGATTTCCAAAAAAGAGGCAGATTGTTTTATGTCGTAATTTTTCTCATGTGTAACAATGTAATAAGATTTTTAGGAATGTTTACATTAACATTATAATAGAATCAAAACTTGAAAAATGTAAACTTCATTTTATTTTTCATTTCTTTATACTTTGATTATTCTTACTTGCAATTAGCATGACTTTTACACACACTCAGATTTCTTAAAACAGTGCAATAATTGTAAGTTATAAAACAAAGCGACAGTAACAATGTGACAGATAATATCCTTATAACGTGCTATAGTTTACATATGTCAGACATTTTGCAAGCCCGCACTAGTATAAAAATATCCCAATGAATAAAAAAGGACAATAAAATAAATAAAAATAATGTTTAAAAATTATACACATTTACTTCAGTTTAATTAGCAGAAAAATAAAATGACTCTTAATTTATTTTATAATTTTAAATTTTTCTGCGGATTTATTATATTAAATTTGATGCCGAATTCCATTCATTTTCTCAAAAATTCACTAGCACAATAATTTTTAAAATTTGCAATCAATTTCAATGATTTGCGTTTCTAAAATTCTGAGGAATATTGTTAGTTTACATTATATATTAAATATTGTTAGTCATTGAGAAATATCATTAGTTTACGTATCCTTTAATTTGTCTTTATTATAAAATTTTGAAAGTCTAAGATGGATGTTTAACTGGAACCGTCCTTTTGAAATTAATGTCGCCTGTTTTTGTTTTGAGTTATTAAATTGTTCATGTTTATGTTTCTAAATAGATATATGTCAGTTCATTAATTGAGCTGTACATTTCTTGTGGTGGTGTTTAGATGAAATGAAATGATTATGAATATGAATTGTTGAGTTACCCTTAATATTTAAAAAAATGAATTAATTTTATTCAATTTTGTTTATTTAAAATTTGTAATCTTGTACAAATTTTCCATGGCCCAACCACCTCCTCCACCTTTAGAAGAAATTGAAACTCCAGGATGTGTTGTGAAAGAAATCGAAAAACAATTGTACAAGACTTTAAAAGATGTTTTCAAATATGATAGTTATAAAACTTTGACACAAAAACGAGCTGTGGAAGCTGTAGCTAACAGTACTCAAGATGTTTTCGTTTCGATGCCTACTGGTGCGGGAAAATCATTATGTTATCAGCTTCCAGCTCTTGTGAGTGAAAGAAGGGGTCTTACAATTGTAGTGTCACCTCTGATAGCTTTGATGACGAATCAAATAACTCAAATGAAATCATTGGGTATTCGTACTGAAACTATTAATTCTAAAATGACTACTAAAGAACGAGAAAGAGTAAAAAAAGATCTTACAAGTAATTCTCCTAAAACTAAATTGCTGTATATAACTCCTGAATTAGCAAGTACTCCTGGGTTTCACTTTCTTCTTGATCATCTTCATAAAACAGACAATATAGCAAGAGTTGTTGTTGATGAAGCTCATTGTGTATCTCAATGGGGGCATAATTTTCGTCCGGATTACCTGCATTTGGGAAAATTACGAGAAAAATACTTAATGATTCCTTGGGTTGCACTTACAGCAACTGCTTCTAACAAAGTAATGGATGATGTTTTAGATTTATTGAAATTAACAAAACCTGTTGCAATATTTAAAACTGAATGTTTCCGTCCAAATTTATTTTATGATGTTGTTTTTAAAGAAACAATGGATGATCCTATTTCAGACTTGAAAGAATTTGCCTCAGCTGCTTTAGGTGACCATTGGGAAATGAGCCCTCCAAATGAACGTGGTTGTGGCATTGTATATTGTAGAACTCGAGATGGATGTGAAGAGCTTTCTGCTAAACTTACCAAGTTAGGTTTATATACTCAGCCATATCATGCTGGTATAAAACCAGCTATTCGAACTGAAACTCAATCTGGTTGGATGGATGGCAAAATACCTGTGATTGCTGCTACTGTAAGTTTTGGAATGGGGATTGATAAACCATCTGTGAGGTTTGTTGCTCATTGGTGTGTGTCACAGTCAGTTGCAGGTTATTACCAAGAATCTGGTCGTGCTGGCAGAGATGGAAAGCCAGCAAAATGTAGAATTTACTACTCAAGGAAAGATCGTGATACTATTCTTTTCTTGCTAAAAAAAGATGAAACATCTGCAAAATCTAAAACTGCTAGAGTGAAAATTTCTGCTACTATTAAAAGTTTCAACACCATGATTAAATATTGTGAAGAACCTATGTGCCGTCATTACATTCTTGCTCGAGAGTTTGGAGATGACATGCCTGATTGTCGAAAATATTGTGATGCATGTTGTTTTCCTAAATTAGTAGAACAGAAGCTTTCTGCTTTTAAAGGAACACTTCTTGGTTCCAAAACAAGTTACTATAAGCGAAGTGAAAATAATTACAATGAACTTTATGGGGGTGGTAGAGAAGGAGCAAAACTAGATTATGATGGATATAGAGGTGAAGAAGATAGCTCTTCAAGAGAAAAACAAGCTGCAGCTGAACTTTCAAATTTAATTAATGAAGAGTTTAATAAAAGGAGAGGCTTAAAAGAGAAATCATCTAAATATGTTAGCACTCATAGTACTAAGGTCTTGCAACCATCTATTAGAAAAATACCTGAGGTCACAGTTCCAATGCGTGAAAAATACTATGATAAATTAGTAGAGGAAATTCAGTTACACATGAGTGCCTTGTCTTCTAATAAAAACTGTCCAGATTTAAAAGCAAAAGATCTCAAACTATGTGCTTCAGAAATAGAATGGAATGCTTATAGTACAAAGGGCAATATATATATGTATCGAAAGGAAATGGTTAATCTTACAAAATCATTACGAGAAGCATCTCGACAAATAGAAATTCATCCAGTTTTAACAAATTTTGTGAGCAAAAAGAGTGTTAAAAGTAATTTGAGAGAAGATAATAAAGAAAAGCTTCATACAATAATTGATTATTTTCAGAAGAATTCTTCAAATAATGATAAAAAAGTAGAAAAAAATGATACTAAAAGTATTAATTCACAAAAATCTGGTGTAATTTCTGAAACTTCTCAAATGCAAATTGCAAAGAAAACTCAACTTTTAACTTCTGGCAATTTAAACTGTGATAATATTTCTGAAAAATGTAATGCCAAAAGTGAATTTAATAATGGTTCTATAGAATGTGAGGTTTCTAATAGTCCAAGAAAATCCCTAAAGGTTAAAAAAAATTCTGAAAGCTCTAGACATTCTATAGAAGAAGAAAAACCTCTAATGAAATACTTTTTTGAAAGTGTTTCTTGCACCCTTAGTGAACCAGTTGATTCCTCACTTTCACCAGAGGAATCTAAATCAATTACAATGTTTTCCGCTTCACCAACAAGTAAAGGCTCTTTGAAATCTGTTCATACAGATCGTGAGCGAAGAATGTCCACAGGTTCACCACCTAGGAAGAAGAGGCGTAAATCTAATGAGTTATTTAGTGAAAAATCTGAAAAAAGCAAACATAAAAATGAAGCTAAGACTACAACACAAATTCGAAATGACTCTCTTAAAAGAGCAGCAGATTTAGTCCGGAAACATTTGAATCCAGAATATAAGTCTAAACGAATAAGTAAAGACTTCTTTAAAATTGTTTGTCGAAGCATATCACATCGATTGGTAGAATCAGATTCTGTCAATGAAGCTGCTGCAAAATTTGAAGTAGAAAAGTTGTTACAATCACATTCAGTTTCCACTGATCATTAATATTTGTACAAATAACTTTTAACAAAAAAAATTGTGCTACTTCTGTGAATTTGTGAGATTAGTAAGGAACTATACCATATGATTATGTTTTCATTTAAATAATAATTTTAAAGTGATTTAATTAATGAAGTTAAAGGTATTTTCTTGGATACCTTTAAAAAAGCTTTTTAGTTAATAAATCTTGAATAATAGTTTTATGAATGTTATTTGTGAATTTTATCATATGGATCACAAAATTATTACATAACATACTGTTAATTTTACTATTCATTTGAATATTTTAGCCTTGTAAACCTACTTTTCTTATTCAATAGACAAGTTATTGCAATATCTTATATGTGTTAATCACATCATTTTAATAATTTTTATTTATTTCAATTGTTTTATTCTTAGTTACTTTGGTTAATCACTTAAATCTTTTCCTTTTTTTTTAAACTTTTTGTTCTAAGATTTTGCCTCTTTGGTATCTAAATGTTTGTTTTAATTTTAGCACTTTTGTTTATTTGTATATTATAAAATATTTTACTATTCTTATTAAGAAATTCATCTATTTGCATAATTTTATCAACATTACTACAATAGAAAAAATTTAATCCAATTTTACAAAATTTTTGTATGTTTTGTTGAAGTTAAAAATTAATTTAAAGTAGTTGAAGTTCTTTTATAAGTTTTTCTTATTTAGCTTTTTTTTATTTATTATTATACCTTTTTTATGTTGGACAATTTTTTTTTTACTTTTGCTTAAACTTACTTAAATGATATGTATCTTTGATATATAAATAATCTGCAAATTATTAAAAACGTTGATTTTAAAGTTATACATTTATTTATGTAAATCAACAGGTCAATTAAATAATAACTAAATTAAGCTTTTTTTGCACTTTTTTTTTAAGATAGTAAGAAATTTTGCTTTTATTTAAGCTTAAATATATGAAAATTTATTCTTCACACACATATAAATTTATAATTTCATTTTGAAAGTAAATAAAACAAGCAAATTTCACTAATTCCAAATATCTGTGAGCATATTCAATTTTTATTTTTAAAATGAATTTACTTGCTTAATGAATTCTTGATTCTTTTCATTTATTTTTAAAACTCTTAGAAAAATATCCCAACAAATTTTTCCTAAAAATATTGTTATTTTTATTAAAATATGAGAGATTTGGAGTTTGCTTTGAATTGTTTTCTGATGTAATCAACATATTTATATAATATGAGAAATAGAAATAATTTTTAATTTCCAATTTGACTAAGATATGCTTTTATTTCTAACTTTAAATAATACCTACTTTTTTTCCTAACTTAAATTTTCTTTTACAATTAAAATAAAATTCCATTTCCTTTAATTTATAAAATGTAATTTAATAGGAAAATTTTGTATAAATTCTGGATAATTACAAATAAAATTTGCTTTAAAAAGTTTATATTCCTGAAATTGTACTTTTTATCTGTTCCTTAATGGAAGAAAATCTCCAGGATTTATAAATTTTTTAATATTTATAGTATATACTAAAAATGACTAAGTTAGACAAGTTAACATTTAGTAACACTCAATAAAATAGTTAGTTCAACTTAAACTCTATACACTTGCTGTTGTCAACTGCATTAATTGATTAGTAGTTTTCATGAGTAAGCTTTTCCTTCATGTTTCAATAAAAATTCCTTTTCAAAAAAAATTTAATATGGCTTACTGAATTCATAAGACTTATATCTAGAAATTTTGATTTTTTGTATATGTATATACACACTAAGGAACATTGGAAAAAGTGCATTAAAAAGGGAGCATGAGATTAAAATGACAAGTAATACACATGTGAGATTCACTTGATCCCAAACTCAAGACAATTTAACAAATACATTGAATACAATTAGACAAATAATGTGCTACCTCAATAGTGCTCAGTACTGCCTTCTGCTGCTACACAATCCAACTTATTAGACTACTGACGTTGTCCTGGGACTGATGAGCCCACAAATCTCAAACAGCTACCTCCAAATCATGTACAGTGTGACATAGCCGCATCTTGCATTTCATTTGGTCCCAACCATGCCTTACCATGGACAAGTCCAAGGAGTGGGCCAGCCATATGAAGTCTTGAAAAACTCAAGCTGTTTGCAGATGAGCATAATCCCACTGGAAAATTGCCCCTGGAAGACTATTTAGGAACGGTCTTACACAAAGAATGTCCTCAACATAATGCAGGCCTATTAATGTTCTACATACAGCAACTAGAGTGGACTGGCTACTATGGTCTATGGTTCCTCAGACTTATGATAGCCAGATTACACCTGCTGTGCTGGCAATGTGTCGTTTGACAGTGTGGGTGAAAGAATACCATTCAACAGGGCACCTATACACTCATACATGATTATAATTTGAATCCAAAACAAAGATTCACCACACTTTGCATGGTGTGGCATTTCACATCTCTCTGGCTTGGCACCATTGTAGAAAGTCGCAAATGTTGTGGTGTTAAAGGCAATACACGAAATGGGCACTTAAATTGCAGATTCACTTACACAGGGCATCTGGACATGGTTTGTGGAACAATTGGCACCTCTACTCTCGCATGTCATAGAATCCATAACTATGGGATCCACATGTGCTTGATGCATGATCCTTCAATCCTCTTGCCTCTTTGTGTCAGTCATCCCAAACCAGGTATACCGCACGTGGGTACCATCTCCTATATACTACTCTTATCATTAATGTTGCAGTGTTAAAGGCACTACAAGAAATGGATACTTAGATTTTAGATTCACTTCCACTGGGCATCTGGAAATAGTTTGTTGAATAACTGGCACGTTTACATCTGCACATGTTGTAGAATCAGTCCACAAGTACTTCCCACATGATCCTTTGATCCTCTTGCTTCATCTCCTGATCGCCCCAGATTCATTACCCCACACGCGTATACCATCTCCCCTACTGCCAATATGTTCTGACGGCACACTTTGAATGATCAACATGGTGTGTCGACCAGTTTGTGGGTTTCAAACAGATGATGAGGCCCGTCTCAAAGTGGCTTAACAGTACCAAATGTTTTCTTTGGCATTCTTCACTTAATAAAATCCTCCTAACATCGGCATGTGATCATTATGTTTTTAAATCTTTCATTCTCCATCGGTTTACATACAGCTGACTGCCTGGTTTGTGGTTATTCACATTAGCACCAAACAATGGTTTATTTGCATATCAGATGTCATTGTAATTATTTTAATGTTTTGCACTTTGCATTTTTCTTTCTTGATCCACTAATATCAATGTTCCTGAGTGTGCGTGTATGTATATATCAATTACATATAATTTGGAAACCAAAGGAAATGTTATTTGCTATGCTTTTTTTTTTCTTTTTTTTTTATAAAAAAAGGATTACATTTTATCAAGATTAGTTAGTTTTTGGTGGTTTAAACTATTTAAATTAGTTCATTGAAAACTTAAAAATCTTAAGTATAACAGTTTAATATAGAATTTCTCTTTGAAGCACATTGTATATTTTCAGAAATAATTTTTACATCTTTTGAAATATTAAATAAAATTTTGTATAAAGATAAACAATGTATACTTCATGTAATCTATGAAGAACAAAATTTTTTTTTATAAATTTTACATATTCATTATATTAACAAAAAAAAAAAAAAAAATCTGAAGTTAATAGATTCAGGTTAAATATATTTCTAAAACTATATTTTAGCTTTAAACAAAAACTGCAAAAAACATTACATAATTGCACTTGTATCTTTAATTTCATTTCTCCAAAAGTCAGAATACACTATAATTTCCCAAATTAATATTTAATTAAATGTTAAAAGCTTCCTTTAAAATTATCTAATTTTTTACAGATACTAGTGGTTTAAACCAGTTTTTGTGACTGGTCTTCGAATCAACTCTGATTTTTCATAAATGATGCATATAAAGGATGCTTTTATTTTGAAATAGGTTTTGAATATTGATACTTTTTTTTTCAGACTTTTTTACAATATGTATCTTTCACTAATGTTTTGTAATAGTAGCTATCCATTTGGCCACATTCAATGGTAATTATTTAACCATTTTTAGAGATTTTTTCCTAGCTCCGATGTTTCTTCTATCTTTATTTATTTTGTATCACAATGACAAAATAGAAAGATACTTTCCTTTAAAGAACTTTGACCATTTATAATGCCAAATAAATCTAAAAACTTTATTGTTTGATTTTAAGATTTATGCAATAAATATTTTAAGATGTTCTCCCTTTCCTTTAAATTCTTTAAGAATAATTGTGTTTATTGATTATTTTAATGTTTTAAACTGCTCTTTAACTGTTTTAAACTAAACAACTTATTTAAATATTTCTTTAAGTTGTTTTTGATATTTTTTATATTTTGAAATATAAAGTTTTAGTATCCCTCTTAAAAATAGGCTGTGTTTCCTTATTTTAGCTTTTCTATTTCTTATGACATAACTGTAAATTGATATTTTTCTACAAAATCTATAAAACATCTCAGGTTTGAAAAGTTTCTAAAGGTATTAAAGTTAATTAAAAAATTTTATAAATAATTTATTTCTTAACTTATATTCTTAAGATAGTAAATTCTAATTTTATAAGTTTACATAAAGAAATTTGACTAAAATCATTAAAAGGTAAGTTAGTATATAAATCATTTTTAACAAATACCCTCGATAATTCTAATTGTGTGAATTCATTTTTTTAAAAAAAAATGGCGATAGTTTTTAAAAGTATGACTAAAATAGTTCTATCCATAAGAATCAATGAATATATTTTTCTAGTCATCAGCAGCTCTATTTATTAAAAGTTTGATTTCAAATATTTTTTCTCCACTGCCATATAATGAAAAATATAATTATTTGTAATTTACATAATATGTCAACCACTTGCATTTTGTACAATTTTCAGACAATTAAGTTTGGCTATGATTCATGTTTTTCATTGACTCAGTAAAATGTTATAAAAATAGACTGATTTGATTATATCTTTAGGTTTATCTGAATATAATATTCTAAGTCAAAATATATTATATTTTGACTCATATTATCTAGCACTCTTATGTAGAAGTGTTTCAATTTCTGCAACATAATTTAAATAAAATTTTTTTAACAAATTAAGAATGTTATTATTTAGGTGAGGATGGATACACAGTTTGATTCAGTTAATAGGTTATAAGGTTTTCAAAATATTGTGTAAGGTTAATAAGAGGTCCTCATCCAAACTTCTGTGTGTTATTAGTAAAAATACAAATTGATTTTCTGGATTTCATCTAAATTGTTGACTCTAAAGTTTTAATCAATCTAAACTTTTATCAAGTCATCAGCTTTTATAAAAAAACAAAAATTGCTAATATAAATGTTTTGAGTTTTAATTTGTATTTTAAAATTATTACCAAACTTTTAATATTTTTATTTACCATATAATTTTATTTGATTAATTAAAAAAGAGTATTTCAATGTAATATTTAATGAATTGGTAAATTTTTCTTAAATTTCCTTTATAATAATTTTATAATCAAATATTAGGAAAAATTAAAACACACAATATAGACAATAATTTAAACACTTAAGATTTATTACCAAGTACTATTTATTTATAAATCTTGATGCATAAATGTACTTATTGGATATAAACAAAAGCATTAAGAAGAACATGTGAATGAGATTAAATTTAGAAGCTTATCTAAATTTAATTTCATTCATATGTTCTTCTTGATACTTTTGTTTTTACCCAATACCTATATCATATTTATGTACATGTATAAATGATCATCAAAAGGAATAATTTATTAATCAGAAATACTATTAATACTTTTGGGTTGATACAATTCTGACTGGCATTATGATTGAAACATAAGTTAACTATGATTATTTTATATACTTCATAAGGCAACTCTGCCCATACTTTTGTAACTCAGTCATATAACTTGTCCTTTATGTTGTTAGGGTGATGGAATGCTTACTTTAATTGAACTTATATGTGTTCAACAGGCAATTAGTCCAGTAAATAAGCTAATCTAGATATAATTTCAATTTAAGGCAGACAGTATAAATTTACTGTGTGTAACTGATATATATGGTGAATAAATACTAAAATATGGAAACTAGAAGCAGTGGAATAATTAGATCTGAAAATATTAAGTTAAACATAAAACAACTATCAGATGACTGGTTTTTCCGTTATCATCATATTTGCATTAGAAAACATATATTTTCTCTTTTAATAATCGAGGTTTAATTGCTAGCTATTCTTATAATTGTTTATTGCTCATACAACTAAGTTAGCCCATGGCCATCTTCAAATACTAAATAAATTAAGAATTACTGAAAACAATGTGGTACCTATGATCTAACTATTTTAGCCTACAGCAATTTTATTTCACTATTACCTAGGATAGACATTAGAATTATTAGTAAAGAAGCTAAAAAGATAAACATGTTTAACTTTGTTATTTTATTTGAAAAAATAAAATAGGATTCTTGTCTGAAAATTTGTTTTAGCTCTAACACATTCATGGAATACTTTTCTCTGATTAGAGGTGATTGGTATATAAACAGGGGGAAAAATTGATTTTCATTCAGCACTAAAATTGACTTTATGTAAAAAGCATGATTTACTAATGTTATTTCATTGTTTATTTTCTGTTCATGGTTTCATATTTGCTGTTATTGTTTTTATAAACAGTATTAATATTATACACTAAATTTGGCTATACACACATTAACATTTAAATTACAACACCATAATATGCATAAAATACAAGACTAAGAATTTAGTGAAAATTCATATTTTGAGTAAATCAATATTAATGATTAAAAGTTTTGATCGAAAGAACAATCAATGGTGAAAGAATTCCTGAATGAAAGCTGGTACTAGAACTTCATCCTGACTCTATAACAGCTAGTAATATGCATGGTAATTGTTGTATATCATTGAAATATTAGGAAACATTTCTTAATTACAAACTGCAAATAAATCTTTAAATAAGCCTGATATAGAGTATTTAATTAACTCTTTGCCAAGAAGTTTTGAATTTTTGCTTGCAGAAAAATTTAAAATATTTATCATTGAAAGATTTTGATTTGTCTCAGTTAGTACTATTACATTCTTGATTATAGAGTATCCATTGTATTGTTGATAGAAAAATGGGCTCCTAAAAGCTTTATTATGAAAAACAAAATGCTCTGATGTTAGTACACCATAATAATATTCTTATTACAGAGGTTGATCAAAAATTGAAAAAAATGTTTTTATACCAATACTGAAGGATATATCATGAAGAAAGAAAGGTAAGATTGAAGGATCATTGTATCTACAAAAACTTTAATCATCAGAATTTAAAATGAATCTGGATTTATATATATTTGCATCCCATTGCATAGCTGTTAAATGCTTAATGAAGGTCATTTTTATGTTTGAGGGATGTCACCATCAGATATAATAATTTTAAGTGCTTTAAGTTTAAAATTGAGTCTTTGTTTTTAAAATGTACTTCAAAGATTTATATTCAGTTCATATAATCTTTCCTGATTCATACATTTATACTTGTTTTTCTAGAAAATGTAAAACTAAGTTTTGAAAAAACATATCTTTCATTAAAGTTTTAGAATCACTTAGTTAAATTTGCTTATTTCATACTCTTTATAATTTAGATTAATATTTATTTGAATACTTTGAAATCATCTATGCAAATCAGTTTCAATAATACATCATACAAGATGAAAATAAATAAATAATTTTTATACGAGTAAATATGGGTTTCGATATATTAAAAATTCAATGTTTGAAAAATACTAAAGGATCAGAATATTAATTGATTCTTTTTAAATAAAATAGTGTAATTACTGTGTAATTTTAATCATACTTTTGATGTAATCAAAATGATGAAAGTAAAATATTTTTATTTCCTTTTGTTATATTTATAATATTTTAGTGAATTTCTTAATCTTATCTTTTATTCATAGCATTCTGAAAAATGGATAAACTAAAGACATATTCTAAGAAAATTTACATAGATATATGCTTAAGAAAATCCTGAACTTTTTCAGTGCACAAAATTTTGTTGGAAAACAAAATTTTCTGTACTAAAAAATTAAAATTTGTATTAGTTTATTTTACCTAAAACTGAGTGGTTAAAATACAATTATAGATTTGTATTCTGTTAAATTTTTTTCATAAGAATAGTTTTACTTTTTATAAATTTTCTGAAATTTTAGAAATAAAGGTTAGAAATGTTTCACAACATTGTAAAAGTTAATTCACAGAAAAAGGTTATTTTTTAACAGTGTAAAATCTTACAAACAAATCAATATTTTGTTTGTAAACAAAACATTGATTTATTTTTCTTTATTATTTTGTTTATGAACAAAATACTGATTCTCTAAAGACTCAAGATATTTTTGTGAGTTTTCCAAGTTTTTTTTATGATGACAAATTTTTAATCTCATTGTTAGGAAATTAATGGTAACATTATTAATATAATTTTAATAATATCAAAGTTATTTCATTGCACATTCCGGCTTTTTTATAGATTAAAATTTATTTAAAAAGGCTGAACACTAGCACTTGTGTTCTATTTGAGTTTTAAAAACATTAAATTAATACTTAATAAAAACTTATTAATGACAAATAATATTTATAGAACTATTTTAAATCAAGATTACTTTTTAAGAAATATTGATTCTTTATATGATAAATTAAACTATATTTTGAGTTCTAGCCAAATAAATTCGTAAGTTATCAAAAAATAAATAATTTTAAGAATAAATTTTTTTGAGATTAAAAATAATTAAAATATATTAACTATGGAAAAATATTTAATCTTAAACTTATTTGTGTAAGATATTTGGAACTATCATATTTCATTCTTGGAGACTTTTATTGGAGAAATTGTTTAAGCTATTTTCATGAGAAGTTGGCAAATATAAATACAGGTTTCTTTAACACCAGCTTTAATGTTATATAATTAAAAAGACATTTTACTATTTTTTAAATCACTAATAAAACATCCATAAATACAAAGCATAGTTATTAATTATATTTATTCTACAAATAGACATTTATCATTTTGTAGCTATGATATTTGATTTGGTTTCTACAATGGTTTATTATTATTTCTGTATTTAGTTGCCAGTAAATTTTCATCTTGTCTCTTTACCATACTACCTTTTTATATGAAACAAAAAAATTCATATGCTACTCTGCAAAATAGAAAATAAATTAATAAAAATACATGTTGAATTTTAAATGTTATGGTTTTCCCATGTTTACTTGTTGCAAAACTTAATTGATAACATCCATATTACAATCAAGAATTATTGGCTTTTTTTCAGTATTAAAAATTGAAACTGAAGATTACAAATAAATCTGGAAATTAGTCTCCTGATTTATTTGATTTATTGATTTATTTATTAGTCTCCTGATAACTTCCAACATTTGTTTTTATTTACATATCAATGTGATGAGTAATTTCATATCTGCAAATATTTCAACTAGAAATAGTTCCATTACAATGAAAGTCTCATTTGAACAAAATTTTTTATCAAGCAAATGTTTATTCTTTAAAATAAAATTTTATTGAATTATACATTTATGACTTTTTTCCATCATTCAGAACATCAGCAAAATGTTAATTTTTAAAGTACAAATTTATTTTAGCATAGCATTAAAATAAAATTCTCTCTCTCTCTCTCTCACACACACACAAATGTATGTACTTCACTAGAATCTTTATAATATAATTTTAAACTGTAATTAAGTTAAAAAATTTTAAATTCATTGGTTATAAATATTTTTGTTAATATTCTATACAAATTTCAGCTACGAAAGTTTGCTGTTGAAAAAAAAACTTTTTTCATGATTCTGAAATTCTCTCAACAAAGATATTGGGGTAAAATATGTATACATCTCTATTTTTCTGCATTCAGAATTTCATTTTTTTTTAAAATTAATAAAGGATGCCAGATACTAAGCTAAAAATTGTTCTTTATCCTTTGAAATTAAATTCTAAATCGTTAAAATACAGTTTATTGATAATAAAAGGATACATCTTTCTTCACAAGATTATATGCTCATATCATAAGGCATACTTTTGTTCAGTTGCCAATTTTTCAGATTTTTTAAGACTTGGGATTGAGCAATATGAAATTAATAATTATTAATGATTTTTCTTTGAACTTTTTTTCTAATATTGAAAATTTAATTCTTGTGTCATAGAATAATAAAGTAGTTAAAGAAACCAGGTTTGATATTTTTGTTTACTTCACTGAGACAAAGAATTACTAAAAATTTATTCATTCACATATTTTTGACTATATTAATTCAATCCATCTTTGAATTTTGTAAGATGCTGCAGTAATTATAAGCATTCTTAGATTAAAAAAATAATTGGTATTTTTGGCTTTATAATTTTTCTATAATCATAAAACATTGAATGAGTAATATTATTTAATTTGTACTCATTTTATTATTAGTATTGTTTTAAAATTAATATAATAACCCCCAAATGGAAAATATAGTAATTGCTTTCAGATTGTTCTTTACATTTCTTAGAAATTAAAATTAATACCACATTCAAATTACATAATCTTAGATTAAACATCTGTTATTTGTTAAGTTAGTATGAAATAATTAAAAAATCACTAGCATTTTATACATAAAAATCTACTGACATTAAAAACTCTTATTTGAATTTTTTTATAAATTTAAATCGTCATTTGAGAGTTGCTAGTTAGATTTACATTTAAAGTATTTTAAACTTGGAATAAATAAAGCTATTTATTTCACTTATTTTTTCTTCTTATCACTCTAAAGGATTCTTATCAGGAGCTATTTTAATTAAAAACTAATTATACAGACAAAAACTTTATTATTCTTAAGTTAAATATATAGTACAAAAAAGAAAACGTTTAAACCATCAACATTTTTTATACATATAAATCGAATGCATCTAAATATATATTGATAAACTGTCATAAATGTAATTTAATTTCTATAACTGAATATAATAAATCTTTTTGGTACAGTTAAAGTATTATCAACAAGTTATTTTTACTTAATAAGACTAAAATGTTTTCCCTCTCCCTTGAGAATTTAACCATATCTTCCATTTTCCTCAAAATAATAGTTTTTAAAAGAAAGTTTTTTTTTAATTTCACAATTAAATTCAAGTGTTTATCTTCTTCAGAAGCACTCGGCCTGTTACAGACAAAGGCTGTCTCTACATGCTTCCTCTACTTGAACCTATCTCGTGCAACTACTCACTCCCAATAGCTTAAGGTATTTTTCTTCATTACTGATCTATCTAGTATAGGGTCTTCCCTTTCAGAATTTTCCATCTATATTTGAAAAAGTTATTTTTTTCTGTGGTTAAAGAATAGTCAATCTCTAAATATGGCTTGGCCATCCAATATGGGAAGCCTTTATTATTTTTACGATAAGGGGATCATTATATTTTTTTATGGAATTTATGGTTGTATAAAGTTCTCTATGTGTTATTTTCTCTTAGTAGTACAAAAATTTTTCTCAACATTTTTTTTTCAAAAATCAGTTATAGATTCTCTTCTGCCTTGTTAAGCATCCAGCATACGTATCCATAAAAGACCATGGGTGTTTTCAAAGTCATATAGATTTATTTTGGTTATTATACAAATTAATTTAGATTTAAATTGACTTCTAAATCCATAAAAACAATTATTGGCCATAGATAACCTGTTTGTTATTTCACTTTTAATATTGTTGTTGCTTGAGATTATAGTGCCCAGATATTTAAATTGTTTAACAGTCTCAAGTATATAATTGGTAGGTAAGAGGGCATTGCTCCATTATCTAATAGTTACAAGTGCTTCTAGAAATTTTTAATTTCATTATTAGTAATAATATGAAAAGGAAATATATTAGAGCATTCTATGTGATAGAATAAAAATTAAAAACTATTTAAATTAAAAAAGGATTACAAAAATAACAAAATTAATTATTTTTTAATGAGATATTTTTATTCAACTTAATATGTAAAGAAAAAGCTTAAAAAAGCTTGCTGTCAACCCAAGAATAACATGTTACCAGTGTAATTGTTTTATCTAACTCTTGCAGATTTTTATTATCTTTATATATATTTTATTAGAGTCCTTATCTTTATTTTATTTATTTTTTTAAATAATTTATAATATTATTATAATTATAATTATTATTATTTTTTTTTTTGCTAAATTTGGTACATTTTGTATCTTTTGTAACCTAACATAATTTGCTTAATAATTATGAAAGTAGATTATCAGAGATTTATGTACAGGTGTATCATTTTTGTTCATATTCATTAAAATAATAATGTAAATTTGAGTTTAATTTAGACCAAAAAATAAAATTTAAGGCTTTAAATCCTTATTTTTGCTAGAATCTTTAATTAATAAATGTCAAAGTGAATAAAACTTAATAAAATTCATTTGAATAGTTAATTTTTAATTTAATATAATATATTTATTATAAAAATATAACAATCAATTTTTTTTAGAATTTCAGTGTATAATAATGTTTATATAAAAATAGCATCTATAATAACATTTCTTCTTATAAAATGTTATAATCTGGAATAATATTCTTGTCTTACCACAAAAGATGACTTTATATCATTTATAGTTGAACAACCTGAAAAAATATTTCTAAATACAATCAAATAAATAAGTACATGTATAAATGCCAGCACCAAATTAAGGATGTTGACAGCATAACTATTAATTTTAATATTTGCTTGAATAAGACTAAAATAAGATATGCATTTATACATTCTTATATAATAAAGCATTTAGAAACTTTGACCATATATATTAAAATCAGTTAATTAACAATTAATAAATGATATATATTTTTTAATTTGTGTATTCAAGAAATAAATATTTTTTACAGATGATTAACTACTCAAACAGCACAATTACAAAATATATTCTATTAAATTAAATAAGATAAATTAAAAATCTAAAACTTATAGATGTAAAAAACTGACAATTATTCAATTCTTGTGCCTGTATTATTGAAAATATACCTTTTTTATATCCAAGTAATTTATGTTTAAAATGTTAAAAAAAAAATGACTCTGTGAAGAATTATAAGTTATATAGATCATATTAGAAGCTTTCTCTAAGAAACAGAAACATATGAAATGAAAATGAACATATATAAAACAAATTTTAATATTTTACACAAATATTAAAATTAAATAAAAAAATTAAAACTGTATTGTAATTTGTAGAAATTGATGCAATGTAACTTAATTGCTAGAAGCAATTGTTTGGTAAAGTAAAAAAAGTCTACTTTCTTTCATTTAATATATGTGTTAAAATATTTAAAATTCATATATTTCCAAATTTTAAGATCTTTATTTGTACATAAGAAAGATTTACTTCAATGTTATGTGCACATTAAAAATATTTATATTTTTAACAAAATTAATGTAGGCTAATACATAATCGAAATCTTATTTTTAAAAATATCCTTTTGATAAACTTTAACATTTATCAATAAGTAACTTTTAAGGTAAATTTCCAGAATAAAATTTTTTATTTCATATAAACATTAAAACCCAGAGATAAACCTTTTAACATTCATTTCTGTTTTTAGATTACATTTTATTGTTTTAATTACTTAACTATTAATTTAAAATTCAGGTAGCTGATTAAAATATTTTAAAGATAAGCATATCTTACCAAGTAAAGCCATTCCAAGATCTAACTCTTGTTTCAAAATCTGTATTACTCTTCTTACCCCATTTTCACCCTGAAAAATAATATAAATTTATTTGGTATTTTCTGCTTTAAGTGCAATTAAATGTAATACAAAAATCCTATAAAACCAATATTTCAATCAATTTTACAATGGATATAATTATTTTGATTTTTATAAAATATATCTATACACAAGATTACTTCGCATATTCCCCCTTTGATATTGTAGGGCACCTCAAAATGTACTTATTGTTGGCGAAAAGGTTACCTGGGTGTAACTGGCGAAGTACATCAGAAGAGTAATCTCCTGAAAGTGTCACCTGAGGTGTGAAGGCTA
Organism: Latrodectus geometricus; assembly: GCA_026290005.1. NCBI lineage: Eukaryota > Metazoa > Arthropoda > Arachnida > Araneae > Theridiidae > Latrodectus > Latrodectus geometricus. Next base: position 466,856 of record JAPDSC010036130.1, read on the forward strand.
TTCCAGCTAAGGCCGGCAGGCAGACTTTTATGTTTGTACTTCATCCAGGGGGCTCCAGTATTTTTAATGAAAACAAGCAGCTTCCTACTCCTTATAGTTCTGTTGAGTACTAAAGATGTTGCTACATTGTTCGTCATGCAGTAATTAGGGATAGGTTTAGACAGAGGGCCCTGTTTGAAAGTTAATCTATTTTTCTCATAAGCTAACAATTCTGAAAATCCTACAGTGCAAAATAAATAGACTATCAACAAGAGATACTAGAATCAAACTTCATGAACAAATTTCGTGAATACCCATGATGTACAAGTTATTGCAATTTTTAAAAAAAGCTAAAATTGACTTTAAACATGAAAACTAAGGGATTCAACATTCATGGACTTGACAGGTTCTCAAGAAGAGAAAAGGGTCTAGTCTAGCGTTTTTGATCTGAAGTATTGACTACAAGAGCGTTGATTTAGTGATTCCTAGATCTTCACTTGGGATTCAGGAAATAGATATCACTAATAAAGGCAAAGTGTTGCATATCAACAATGTATACTATCCCAAATTCCATATTAATTTTCCTTTTGTTGGCTTTGAAAGACAACAAAAGGTGCATTCATTAATTTTAGGTGACCTCAATGTCTAAACTCTTTTTGAAGAAAACCTCCTTCAAGAAAAGGCAGAGAAAAACTTTTCTTGAAGAACAAGCCTAATTTTCAGTGTCATCTATTAGTAAGCATTAAATAAATGACAATGGGTTTGTCAGATTCAATGATGGTATTTCTATAAATGCTTCCAATAGCTATACTACCACACAGGCATTAGACATTTCACTTGTCAAATAAAACATCCACCAATTATGTAAATGGACAGTGATAGACTAAATTGGAAATGACCATCTTCCTATTTTAATAAATATTAGGAAAAAAATAATAAATTCAAATCTTCAAATTCTTTCTGGAATTTCGCTAAGACTGATTGAAACTTCTTCTAGAAATCAGCTGATTAATGCAGAAATGTTTGACTGATGAGATAAATGCTAACTTGCTTAAAATCAAAGAAATAATGCCAGGGTGTATATTCCTATTGTAAAATGCAACACTTTTTGCCATTCTTCATTCATAAAGATCCACTTCAATAAAGTAAAAGTTCCTGTAGTATGAATCTATCAACACCAATAATAATCATAACTCTAGAGCAGAACTAAATAAAATAAGTACTAAAATTAAGATTGCTTAAACACAACTAGGAAAACCAAATGAGGTGAGCTATGCAATAAATTTGATACTAGCTGCTTGTGCCAGATTCTAAATTTGGGAAAATCATCAAAAGCCTAGAAAATTGCCACAATCTCAAAATTGTATCACTATAACAAACTCTGCTCTCCAATTCTTCCCTAATGATAAGACTACAGCCAATTTTTTGGATTCACTTTATTAAAAAACTAGCAAATTGAACTTCTCATATGAAGACAGACCTATAAGATGAAAAAGGACATAAATAACAATTGTCACAGAACTGATCTTGAGTTCTTTCAATTCACTCAAAGGTATTGCTCTCAAGTATTTCCAATTTAGCCTTTTTAGATCCCACTAAGTCCCCTGGCCCTGGTGAAATACATGTCAAATGTTGGTTTAATTGGAAAGCAAAAATTTTTGGGTATTAACAATTTTGGACATGTGGATGAATTTCTATAGACTGGAAGAGAGCCACTGCTATTCTTATAAAAAAAACTAAGCAAAGAGGCAAGCTCTTTTGAGACATAGTCCTATAGCCTTAACAAGAATGATTTGTAAAATAATAGGAAAATATTTCATGCTAGACTTCATTACTACCTGGATCTTAATCATCTATAGACACATGAACAGTAGTTTTATAAAAGGTAGAACAGTAGATAGTACCACAGATCAAGTCCTATACCTTCGTCTTGCCAAAAAAATTAGAGATACCTCAAAACTTTTAACCAACTTAACATATGGTGGCAGCCTTGCTAGATTTATCTAAAGACTTTAACATAGTCTGGAAAAGAAATTTATCCTTAAAATCCTTGACACTTTTAGAATTAAATGTTCTGCCTTAGTTTAGATAGTTTTCTGCACAAATTCATTAAAGTTAAATTCAATTAGACCTTTCTCTCCTTTGTAGACAGGGACAGGGCATTTTTAAGGGATCAGTCTTAGGCCATACTCATTTCTTTCTGTTTTGGACCAGTGTAGAGAAAAAGAAACCAAAACTTGATATTGTAATATTTGCTGATTATATTGTTCTTTGGAATTCAAGCACAGATGTGAGTGACATCGAAATGATCTTTGATACTGCTATTGTTCACACACTCTGAGTTTGCAATCGAACAAATTTTGACTTTCAATCCAACTAAATTAATAGTGAACATTTTTACTACTAATAAACACCTATATAACTAAAATCAAAGCTGTATTTCAAAGGCCAGCCCCTTGTGCATGAAAAATATCTCAAATAACTATTATTCCTTCTTGATACTGAATTCAACAGACATGGACTATTTGATTTGAAGGCTTGTCAGTGCCTGAACATATTCAAATACCTAGCTGGCAAAGATTAGAAAGCTGATGTAAATACTCCTAGAATCATAAATAATCCAATTTATTTCTGCATATCTATAATTTATCTTCAAAAGTTAGAACATATACAACTAAGACCCACTAGAATTAGTCTTGGACACTGAAATAGCTACGCTTCGGGTAAAGCAATGATCGAAACCAACTTACTGCCACTACATATTAGAAGAAGAGTCAATTTAGTTTTGTACTTCAATAAAATAAACAACTAGGGCCCCTAACACCATACTTCTTTGCATTTGTACACTTGTCACAACAAGCAACTAAAAAAGAGCATTTTTAGTTTTTTTAGAAACTCAAAACTTGATCTCTTGGAAGATTGTACCTTTATTTTTGAGATCCTACATTGATCCCTCAGAGGGACTATTTAGAATTTTCTTTCACTCTGATCTAAAATCCACAGCAAACAAGCAAGCTCATCATGAAGACCATCTTAGACAGGTAGCTCTGAAAGTTGTTAGTTGCATTCTTAACGATGCAATACAGGGCTATACTGATGGTAGTTGCACAGAAAATTGTACTCTAGCTGTGGAATTTTTATTGGGGCCTCCACCTTAATACTACAATAAAGCAACACAACACTGACACTTGCATTATTTTCAGGAATGAGTGAATTTCAATTAATATAGGTTTTGATGCTATCATGTCTTATGATTGCAATTTTGGGTAATTATGGAGTTCATAGGACAGCTGCAATGTATAACAATAGCCTGGGCATTACATTCATCTAATATTTATCCATGTGACTTCTGGTTATGGGGCTATCTGAAAGATATGTTCAATGTTCCAATTGCAGACTTAGCTGAATGAAAGGCATTCATTGTGAAACACATTCTGAATATGACTCTGGAGGCACTTTGATCAGAACATGTTATTTCTCAATTTCAATTTATTGCAACAAACAATATTTAAAATACTGAACATGTTTTGTGCCAGCATCACAAAATTTAAAAACCAATTTGAATGATACTTCTTATGTTCAGGACAATTAAAGAACGATTTGATTGATGCTCAGCTCTGTTTTCCTTATGATAGTAAAAAACTGATTTGATAGATGTTTTAAATGCAGTTTTTGGACTTAAGAAAAATAAAATTTTACTTTTCCTATTCAATGTTATACAACCTTGTCATAGTAGATGGGCTAAAGTAGATAATAGCATCATGTCTGTAATCATGACCACAGAAGAGTATAGTTGGTTTAGTTGTATAATTTACACCTTAATCATTGTTTTATGATTTATTTGTAGTTGAATCCTTTTAAAATTATAATGCTTACAGTACCATCTGTTGCTAAAATGTATAATTATATTTTTTCTTATATCAAATGTTTTCACTCTTCTACAATATTATATTTGAATATGAAAATTTGACATTACTCTGATCAGTACTTTTTTTATAGTGTTTTAAAACACAAAATTTAATTATAATCACCCTGTATATGTTTCAAAACTCAGTTAATGCTGAAAAATTATATAAAAACTATAAACTATTTTACAATAATTAATGCTTTGCAAAAGTTTCTTTATCTATAGTTTGACATAGATTTAAAGATCGCTATAAATGTTCACACCTAAAAGGAAATGATGAACCAACAAATTTAGAATAGATTAACAGTACTTGACAAATTAATTAAAAGCTTAACTTGTTTTAATTAAATAATACAAATAAATTAATTAAAACAAAGTTTTTTATTAATATTAAAGTTCTTTGTAAGGAAACTGACTTAATGAAATAAATATTTTAAATAACTTACACTATGAGCTAAAGCCCACAATATTGGTCTACCAATGAAAACTGCTTTAGCTCCCAAGGCTATAGCTTTAATTATGTCTGTACCTGTACGTACTCCCCCATCTAAAAACACTTCACAACGGCCAGCTACTGCTCTAGAAACTTCTGGCAAGGCTTCAATCTAAAAAATAATAAATGTATTAATAATAAAGATAAATAAAGCAGGAAAGTAATTGCATATTTTTTTGTATTTAGAGAAAGTTAAATTACAGTAGCTGGTACACCATCAAGTTGCCTTGCACCATGATTTGAGACAATTATACCATCCACACCATGCTGTACAGCTAAAATGGCATCTTCAGCTAATTTAATAAAAATAAAATGTAACAAAATAATTTCGTATTTTTAATCGAACAAAATTTATTTGTAAAACAAACTACCTGTGAGAACACCCTTTACAATAATTGGTAATGATGTTAATTCCTTAAGCCATAATAAATCCTTCCAAGTTAGTGAAGGATCAAATAAAGAGTTAACATATGTGTTGAGTTTGGATTCTTTTGATGTTGAAGACATTGAAGACTTGGAATCAGTTATATCAAAATTTGCCAACCTAAAATAAGTATTATCATAGAAAGAGAGTTTACTAAAAAATAAGATAAAATCTTATCATCAAAACAATATTTTAAATCATAAGAAAGTATACCTATATATTTTGTTTGACACACACATTGTTTAAATGTTCATTTAAAAAAAATCAATTTACAGACAGTGCAGACAGAAGAGTAACTCTGAACAATGTATGAGTATGAAGGATATTTATGAATATGCAGCACTATTATCTTATATTTCTGTTACATAAAGTGTTAGAAAGCAAGATTAACACTAATGGCTTAATGGCAAAATGTTTAGCATTTCTGCAATATATATATGTCTGTGTGTGTATTATTATCCTTGGCACAGATCTAATTCATTAATAATAAAGGAAAAATGCACAGATGCATGTTTTTTTTAAATATAAATATGATATGCTTTTTAATTTTTTTCTATATGTATTCTACAAAAAACAATATATTTCATTAGGATAAGGGTAATTTTTTTTTTCTTTCTAATACCTAGCCATTCAAGAATTTCATCTTTCAATACAGCAAGAGGCAAAAATAAAGGCAATTTAAGAATTGGTGAAACCAGTAGGTGTACCACTGGTTTCCCCAAAGTGGTTAAATCTTAATTAAAAGAAGACTAGACTTAACAGAAAACTGAAAGCTATCCCAAAAGGTATCATTTTACACAGAGGACATTCTAAGAATTACCTATTTTATGTGTTTCAGCTGCCATTGATGAATCTTTGATTAAGTCAGGTATAAAACTCACTATTTTTTAGTAATGGGAACAACACCTTACCTAACCAAGCTAATGTTGAATAAGCAAAATATAGTTATTAAAGGAAAAAAAATTCACAAATAAAATTAAATTTTTAAGCTATTAAATTTAAGCATAAAAATATTTCAAAAGCATTTAAATTTCTTTCAAAACCATTTATCTAATGATCTAGTCTGTTTCAGTCTTCTAAGACAATCCTTAAGCTAGTTCAAGTACCTTTTGTGTATATATATATATATATATATATATATATATATATATATATATATAT
>JAPDSC010036130.1:472829-523520 GCA_026290005.1 Latrodectus geometricus
ATATATATATATATATATATATATATATATATATATATATATATATACTTTAAAATTAATATCCATTCATGATACACATAAATAATAATAATAATGTCCTTTTTAATAATAATAACTACAATGGATCCGTTTTTAAACACTATGCTAGAGTATTTTGATATTACTATGCAAGTAATCAGTCAAAGAAAGTTTATGCAACATTTACAAATATTGATATAAAAAAAAATTTCATTTATTTTAGAACTATCTGCTTAAAACTACAATGCATTTTTAAATATTCTTCAAAATACTTTTATTTCAATCATTAAATTGTATATAAAAGAATATATGTGTAAAAGAAATATATAAAAGACCTATGTATATATATAAAAGAAAACTAACAATGGTTTGCAAAAATAAAGCAATAGTTGCTATAGAAAATGATAGACAAATAAAAATGTTGACATTAAATTCTTGCTAAATATCAACAAAATATATTGTTTAAGAATTTTTATATTTATGACACTTAAAGTATTTGAGATAGAAATAAATATGTTTAAGTAAAAGATATCTAGTTCAAATTAAAAATATATATCTCATTAATGTGTATTTGCATAAAAAAATAAGTATATATTGCAATCAATCATCATTTAAAATTAATAATTATTGACAAAAAAATAATAATATTTTTAAAAATGATTTAAGCAGTTCACTCACAGTTGATTAGACTTTAAATTATGTATATATTAAAAAATATTAAACTTCTTGTTAAATACTTTTTAATAAAGTTATTTTGATATATAAAATAACAAATGAAACTTAAATTACAAAAAATATTAACCTTAAATGATTTGGAAGAGAAAATGAATTTCTTGAATCTGCCAACCGATTACCAAATACTGGAGTATCAACAGTAACGACTAAAGCAGAAAATCCTGCTTTTTCAGCTCGAGATACAAGGTTTATAGTTGATTGTCTGTCTTTGTAGATATATAACTGAAACCAGCGATTGGAGGTTGGTGCAGCTTTAGCTACATCTTCTAATGAAGTAGTTGACAAAGTACTCAAAATCATTATGATATCTTCAGAAGCAGCCCCTTAAAAAATGCAATATTTTTTACCCATAGAAATATCGCAAGATCAGTGATTAAATTCATGGTTTATTTATAAACTTATTAAACACAGAGAATAAAACTTATTTCAATAAATAATACAAAACAAAGTATGGTGAAAAATTAAAATGAAAATAACTTATAACTATATATATAAGCATATGCACTGTTAGTTTTTGGAATGTGAAAATTGATGTAGAAAACCATAAAATAGTAGACAACTTTTAATTTATTTTTATTTTCAATTAGTTTAAATATAAGCATTCAAGTTATAAAACTGATAATTTTTTTAACAGTTATTGAAAATATCTAATTATTCTACATTTTAAAAGAGAGTAGTATTTTACATGTTTTAATTTATCTAGTCTTACAAGAGATTTAATAATTACTATAAAAATGTTATAGTGACAGAATTCTACTTTTTATTTTAGTTTCAGTCATAAATGTGACATTTAGTTGAAACATTACTTTTATATTAATAAATTTTTAATTTTAATCTGATCAATCATAAGGTACTCAGTTTCTGGATCCAAAGTGCACTTGATTCAGAATCAAAATTAAGAAACTTGGTTTCTGTATCAAGTATCCAGTATGTGATGATAATTGAAATTTTGTTCTTTTATTTAATTTTTTATAAATAACTGTAGAAGCCAATTCTTCAGCAAGCATAACAGTTTCAGAATTTGTATTAGATAAAAAAAAATTGAAGCATCATGAATTAATATAAATCATGAGTTTATTTGTAATTTGATTATTAGATCAAATTACAAATAGAAAGATTATTTAGATCAAATTACCAAAAAAAAAAAGAGTTTATACACATCAAGATTTTAGAGAGTTTTTTTATTTTTTTATTTTATTTTTTTTTTTATACATAAGATATAAATTTAAATTTATGACAGCTAACTATGATTATATTTGATTATAGTAATTTCTAATATAATTTTTAATTTTGAGTAAACCTAAGAGTTTGAGTTGATGTAGTTTCCCTTTGCTCTTGGTTTATCGGTTCAAAAATGCATACAAGAAAAAATTTTTTGACATCTAAGCTCCTGTTAGAGGCATCTTCATTGAGATTATGTGTATGTTTTCATAAACAAGTAACAAAATTCAATATTTTTTCCTTATTCTACTCTGTTTATTTTAATTATTTGAAAGTGCATTTTTGATAGGTTATTCGTTCTATCAGAGAATGGAAATTCAGAATATAGGATAGTTAAAATTGTAACAAAATTGCATTCCTCAAAACTAATAACTAAAAAATTTTACCAAAAAGAAAAAAAAAAAATACCTCAATTACAAATTATTGCAAGTTTATGAATATCCAAATTTTTCCTCACGGCATTTTTAATTTCATTTAAAAGAGTGAATTAGGGATTTTTGATTCCAGCTATCTGAAATGGTAATCAACTAGTATCAGCAATTTTTTGTGTTTTCATAGTCTTACAAAATCTATACAAACTCATAAGAACTTAGTTAAAGATTCAAACTAAAGCAGAGAACTTGTTTTTGAAGAGCAGTAATCTACAAAATGGTACTTTAAATTATAATGCTTTCAATTGAGTTAACAAAAAATTCTATATGCTGAAATATCACTACCTAAAAATGGTTTTTACGTATAGATTTTAATGAACTAAAACAGCATCATATGAATAATGTCCAATATTATTTTTAATTTTAATCTATAATCTTACAAATTAATATACAGGTTCAAAAAATGTGAAAATCCTTCATAATTGGCTATAAAAATATAAAGTGTTTGCTTATTATTACTAGAACTTCATTATGGGTTCTTATTTTTGTTGGTTAAATATCTAGAACCATTACTTTAAATATATATACAATTTATTAAAAAGTATGCTGAATATACAATACAATTTGTTTTTTCAGCATGTATTTTTTTACAGTTAATTAAAAAAAATAAAATTGTTAAATGAAATCAAGAATTGTAGAAATGTAACTGGAATCAAGTTTGTCAAAAATAGATGGGTTAGTAAGTTTAATGAAATATTCATTTGCTGCTGATAAAAGGTATGATACTTTAATAAACATTTTGTTTATCATTCCATCTTAAGTCTCTTGTGCAACCTTACTTTATAATATAGTAAACATATATTAAATATTGTAATTTGGAATATTAAACTTTTTCAAATACAAAAGCTGTTCCTAATATGTTTAGCATATTTTATTCATCAATTTCATCTGTTAGCATATTTGAGTCATCAATTTCATCTATTAGCATATTTGAGTCATCAATTTCATCTATTAGCATATTTGATTCATCAATTTCATCTATTATCAGTAAAAAACCCTATTTTTTCTGCACCAATCATTCCCTCCACAAGAAAAAATAGAATGTAGATTACTTATGAAATATTTAATATACTGTGGGTTGATAAATCATATGAAATATTTCTATCATATAGTATCAAGCCATAAAATATTCAATATGATGACAAAATCCCTGAATCATAATTTAGTTAAATTCATTTGTCATTCTATGATCATTTTTTTCATACAAAGCACACATTAATTTGATTAGATCAACAACTCAAAATGAATTCCAAAGTACAGAACTTCCAATGTATAAGTGTAAATCAAATCTAAGGGATGTTGAATTGATAGCTACAACATTAACTCTGTCTCACATAATTTATTTAATAGGCTATTGTAGATGCTAAAACAATAAAAATATTTAAATTCACTCACTTCTCTATTATATATCACTAGTACTTCAATGTAAGATAAAATGAATAATTTCTTTAGTTAAACTGATAAAAATTATAAATCAATTGGTGTTAAATGATATATACAGTGAAATCTAGCAATACATTTACTTATTTATCATATAATCTACTTTTAATTTTCTCTTATTTGAAAACCAGTTTGAAACAAATTCTAATATAGATTCAAATTTCATAAACATTTATAAAAATTATTTATTACACTTATTGCTAAATTTCTACATACTAATTATGTACATAATTTGTGTAATGTTTTTTTTTTTTTTTTTCCTTAATTTTTTTGTATTTCAAAAATATGTAGAAGCTTGTTATGAGGTTTTGAATTTGCTGGTATTGGGAATGTAAACAGATATTTCTATTTTTAAAAGAAATAAATGCTTTCTTGATTATTCCTGTCAAAATTTTCACTCATCTTCTTACTTTTTTTGGAATTATTTTAAATGAAGATCAGAAAATTCATATCTAAATTGAAGACTTAAGAAATATCACCATTTAATTCAGTTTTGCTTAACTGTTATGAATCTAAACACAGTTTCTTGATTCTAAACTGAAATTACTGTTGTTCTTACTTAAAAAAAATCTTTATTATTTACTATATATTTAACCCTTTAACGCGTGGTGGTCGCGCCGTGAAACCACCAATTTTCAAATTTTTTTCTTAATTCCTTTTCACGATTTTTCACTTAAATTTTATAGATTTATTATCTTTTACTTTCAATTAACACTAGCAGATGGCAGCACCAAACAATTTCATTTCAGAATCCTTCGATTATGGCGTTATTTAATGTTCATTTTTAACAACACAAATTAACCTACTTTTTAAATATAAATAATGATAAATATCAGAAATTTTTTCTTCCTATATCGTCATGTCTGTCATAAACAATATAAATGCAGCAGTAATTTGAACTAGATACGTAAAAAACTTTCCTTTTTGAGGGAAATTCCTGGTGGTTGCACCGTGCAACCACCGCGCAGCTAGAACACATGACTTACGTGAAGAGCAGACTATGTAAACATGGCCGGCGCTCACTGGCTGTCAAAGGACGGAGTATTTATTACGTGTGGGAAACATAGTGTTTAGGAATGTGGGAGAGGGGGATTTGAAACATAGGGTCATTTTACTTGTAAACAACATGTGCACTTTATATCCCCAGTGAACACGTGCTTTCGCTATTTCTGTTTCAGAAAGACTTTCAGTTTCAGATTTTTCTTTGCTTTGAATGTTGCGTTTGCTCTCAGGCTAAAAATTTTTATTTAGTTGTATTTTATGTGTTTTAAATTCAATGTAAATATATATATATTTTTTATCGAAAATAGTATTTACGTAAAAGTTTTATTTAAATTTAAAATAATTAATAGCAATATATTTTAACTGTGTATAAATATTTTTTTCTACTGCTCAAATTGAAAATGCCTCGCAAAGGGCTAGGAGTAGCTGAGGCATTGGCTTTATTTGAAGAACTTCCTTCAGATCCAGAATCAGTGCAAACCACGGCGGTGCGCATTTTGTAGCACAAAGGATAAACCTCATAGAACAAGATACATGTGTGAAACTTGCAATGTTGGTTTATGCATGTATCAAAAAGATAAAATATGCTTTGAACAGTTTCACAAGAAATAACTTTTTTCTAATTAACATTTTAAAAAAACTGTACCTGCTAAATGTGCTAAATGAGGATTCTAAATTTAGTATCGACGTGTTTTCATAGCAACAAAATTATATAAATGCTTAATTTTTCATTTTTCCTACTTTTTACTTTGTAAAATATTGTAAAAAATGTGATATACTGCATTTTAAATACAAATAATCTAAGAAGTTTGCAATAATCATCATTTATTGAAAGCGCGCACGAAACAAGGTAAGTTTTTTTCTCCTACTAACTCAGTAAGTTTCAAGGTCCTAGACGCGCGGTGGTTGCGCCTTGCGACCACCACCCACAGATGAATGGGGAGATGTAGATTTTTTTAAATTCGTATATTATTTGTCTGTGGGATCATAACATTAAATTTTTTGAGTTATTTTGCTTAAAATTTAAAAAAAAAATGTTGCGCGCGTCAAAGGGTTAAAAAAGAAAACCTTCTATAAAAGTTATAAAGAAGTAGTTAATTCGGCATTGATATTATATATATATATAACATTTTGACTTTATGTACACACATATATTATTTTAATAAATGGTAAATTTATTAATATAAATTGTTTTTTTTTAATTATAAATTTAATTTTAATTAAATTTATATTTAAATAAAAGAATCCATAATAACAAGAAAGCTCTTACATTTCTAAAACAAATAATATATTCACAGTAATATTGATATTAATAATAAATTGGCACTTATTTATCTTTTACTTAAAAATTTAAAAAATGAGTATGAAAATAATTTTATATAAAGTTATTAATTTCATATCTAAAAGTAGTATAAATAAAAAATTACAATAAAATATTATTTAAATATCTATTTTAAACAACATCAATAATAATTCACATTTAATTACATATACATTTTATATCTGTTAGTAGAATAATGAAAATAAATCAAAATTTGTAAATACATGCAATTCTTTACAATTACTCTTATATTCTTTATCAACTAATTATTTAATTGAGATAAATTTAACATTTTGATAACCTTTGCCATTTCTATATCAATATTTTTTTTTATGGTTCTGATGACTTGTAATACATTGACAGTTAACTGAAAACATATTCATTATCAGTTTAAATATTACAAAAAAATAACAAATATTTATTATGAAAGGACACAGAATAAACGAGTTGTATATACTGTTACTTTGTGAAACTATGTTAAAAATTATAAAAATACCTTTGATAGTAGCAATCTCGCCTTCAGGATGGGCCATTCTTTGCATAGCAGTTGGTGCAATTCCAATTGGAAAAGAAACATGTCTGCCTAGAATTGTTGTACTTATGTCTCTCATTGATACATTTCTCAGACATCTTATTCGGAAACGTAACCTTTAAGTTAGAAAAGTAAAAATAAGAATCATTTAGTTTACACAAAATAATAAGATAAAATCAAAGTAATTTTTACATTTAGTTTCTCATCTTTTATTTGAACAAGATAAAGAGTATAAGCTTCTATTATTTTCTTATTTATCTAAGGAAAGTAATATCAAAAAAATTATTGCTTTAAGAACTGAAAACTGAGAAATGTTTAGTATATTTCTTCAATATTTTTAATTGCTGAGTCTTTTTTTCTCACAAAAATCAAGATTAATATTTTTGAAATTTCCAATAATATAAAAATTTGTATTTCATTGTAGACAAATATCTCCTAACAGAAAAATATATAAGTAGCGACATTATGATTATAATATTTGTAACAATGCATTCACATTTAGATTTTATCATTCTTAAAGAAATATTAAAATAACTCTAATCTTTTTCACTTAATAAGCTCAATTTAAAATAAATGATCAATCAGTTAATTCATCTGTATCTTTTCATTAGAATTGAAATAATTATTTAAACATTTGGATTTATACTAGAGTGAATGTGGACAGCTTTGAATTAAGTAATTTTTCATCATTTTGAATCAATCAGGATTGTTATTAAACAAATGATATAGTATAACTGCAAAAAGAATTTAATAGTTATTTAAGTAATAACTAAATTATTTGCTAAAATATGAAAGAAAAATTAAAATTTCTTCATCTTCATTAACTATCAATAGAATTCTAAAAAATCTAAAGATATTGATAAATAATTGTATGCATAAAATCAAGATAAATATATAATTTAAGAAAACACATTTAAAAAACATTGTCAAACTGAATGTCTTTTCATCCAATTCTGTCTCTAATGTTAGAAATGATTAAATAAGTTGGGCTGTGTTTATAACTGTTTCAGGTTTTGGGGAAAAAAAGAAAACTCTCATTCATATGAATCTTTTCATCATAGAAAAACTTCTAATTAACAGGCTATTTTTTTACATTGCCATATGATATTTTTCCTGGTTAAGAAATTAAAGATAATTGAGTATAATGCTCAGCAAAAAATCTTATCATTATCAAACTGACTTAAATCAATACAAAGCTGACTTGTAGAATATCTTAAAAACTGAGCCTTTTATTACTATTTTATAAATTCTCCATCTAGATACAACATTGAATAATACATACCTGTCACTTTTCTGAAGTACAAACGTACTTTATTTTAATGATAGAAAAATACTTCAAATAATATCATAAGCAATAACTAAAGTACTCCCAACATACCTCAATTAATTGACCTTATAGTAAATATAACCAAACAGTAGTAATCTAAAGACAATCAATTTCTTATCAATGGATTTTAAATATATAGGGCATAAAGATTCTTAGAATCCTTTGCATTAATAGCCTGAAATTCAAATTTTTAAACTACCAAATAATATGGACTTTGCTAACAACATTCTTTGCTAACTAATTCAACGCAATCTATTCATAGATGGATTTAAACTATGAGGAAGAAATTTGCTTTGGTTTTGTTTACTTGACAATGGAAAATAGTTTAAAATTTTTAAATTATACAGAAACAATAGAGGAAAAATCCTTTATATTAAAAGATATAGATATTAAAAATACAATATAAATCTCATAACTATTGAAACAAAATTTAAATTTATTTTCTTTTAGTACTGAGTATCCTTTTTAATGCACTGATTTCCTGTTCAAATAATTAATCAAATACAGGCAACACTGATTGATAGAATATATTTGATATCAAGAATATAATTCTTATGGGATTAGAACGCATGTGAGATTTGATGGTGAGAAATATGTTTAAGAATAAGACAAAAGAGCCAGTCTTGCAAACTTTAAGTGTGTCTGCTTCCTTGAGTATTTATCAATAATGAATTTCAAATTTAAATGCGAAAACAGGATAACAATACAAGAAACATCAATAAAAATGCTGTTATTTTAAGAAACTTCATTCAACCCATCAGTACTACATCCTTTTAATCTATTTTCTTATTCCTATTTTGCTATATTTTCACTAAAATCAAAACAGTCCCTCATTGAAACTTAATCTTTACATTAATGGTTTAGGAGATGTTTACTATATCTTTAATTAGCCAATAAAAAAAGATCTAACATTGGAAAAATCTTGAAATATAAAACAATGTTCAGTTCTCATTTCTAAATTTAAAAAATTCTTTAAAAAAAAATGCACTGTGTATATTTTTATGGAAAAAAATTTTTCCTGCAAAAAAATTAATTTCTTCAATAAAAGAATCATACACATAAAGATTCTTAGAATCCATGCATTATCTCTCATCAAATCCTCAATATTATTACTGAAAGCAAATAACTTCACCATTAAATTATCTTCAAAGTAAATATGGTAGTAAATTATGGATTATAAATTTAATTATTCTGAACTATCTCTAAATCTTGTTTAATCACTTACCTTTAGTTTTCTATTTCATCTATTTGTATATTTTATTCAAAATATTCATAAGTAATTACCATTTTCATAATGTTAAAAGTTGTGATACTGTACTTCATTGCGAAGGAGCATGACAGGTTTTTAAATAGCATAACTATTGTCAATTATTTTCAAATTTCAACAAATATTTTTAAATTATGGGATGGATCAAATATACTGATTTATGGACAAAGAACATCTCTCTTGTTAATTTCACAGTCTAATTGAAAAAACCTGTAAAATAGGATTCACTGTAAATATATCCAACAGTTTTATTTTCAATTAAAAAAAAACATTTCACAAATATAAATATCAAACACTAATTTTCATTTCCATATATTATATTCATTAGATCACTAATATTTATTAGAATCAGTTTCTGGAGAATCCTTTAATCATCAAATTAGAAAATATTACTTTGATATATATGTATATATATATAATAAATGAATAAAATAATGAACTCACTTTTTAAAAAAGTAGAATTATTTTTAATATTTAAATTACAGACATTAAACATCAAGAGAACAAATTTTGATTAAAACCAGAGAATTCTTTTGAGAAATGCCATACAATGAAAATATCAATTCTCATTCAGTCACATATAACATGTCTTGTGCAAAACTGAATTATAAATTTATTAAATATATGACAATGCAAAAGTTATCACTATGTGCTACTGCTAATACTATATAATATAATCATATTATTTATAAATTAATACTACACTTTCATACCCTGATTTTTAGAAATATTAATTTCTCTTAGAAGTGGGCAAACAAACCATAATGGCACAATCTTTTAAGCCTAATTTTTATTAAAATCCTAGTAGATGTCATAGGTTTGGGACGATTTCTAATTTTTACAACAAGTCCTGCACAGTTATTTTTTTAACCTAAATTATCTCACTTTGTGTAATATCTGGTTTTCAATATCCCAATTGTGCTCAATCTCAAACTTTGAATATTGTAATCTTGCGTTAATTTCGATTATCAATATAAAAATTTTGAACATCTCATTATATTTAGTTATTACAGAAAAATACCAAACTAACAACTAGAAACTAAGCAGTTATTAACAATTGTATTATAAATCTAAATCAATAACATAAATAAGATATTTTTATGAAAACTCAGGTTTCTAATTAACCAAGCAGTGGCACTCACCTTTAAAAAAATATCTAACAACACAGTCTGGCACAATTCAAACACCAGTAATAAAGTTAAATCAATAATGTAAATGACATCCATTTTCATCAAAACTTGCTTTCTAATTAAACAAGCATTGTCACACATATTCTATAATTCTAGTTTCAACTAATCAAACAATGCAATTCAACAAGAAAACTAAATAGATTGCAAATATTTCTATATACTTAATAAATTACATAACTTAGGAAACTAAATAGAATAACATAAAGTAAAAGTATTCATTTAATTATCAACATCACTCACGTCAAAATTAAAAAAACTAATTTTTGAAAATAATAATCGGAATCAATGTGAAAAAGAAGAAACGCAAAAACTTCAAGTGTTAATAAAACTCTAAGCAAAATTTGTATACATTCTCATCAAGTTACATAACAAATCACAAAAAACTACACCACATGTTTGCTACATTTGGAAACTGTATCAGCTCCAAGGATTCAGCCAAATGATTTTTATATATAAAATTTAAAAAAATATATATATATATTCCTTTTCTTAAATAAAATTCAAACAATATTTATTTTTTGATAAAGTTTCTTGCTTAGGGTAATTTCTTCTGTTGAATAATGCTTCCAACTTTAATATTTGGCAACCATTGATATATTATAGCACTCAAAGTAGTAAAAAAACAAATTAACAAATAAAATCCATTTTGGTGTTACACTAATAGCAAATTTTTGGTAAATGTAAAAATTTCTAAAGCTATGACTTTCTTAAACATTTAATATTTTTTAGTCAAAGAGAAAAGATTCTCACAAAAGATTAACCAACAGTATATTATGATAGAAAAAAATATTTTAACAAAATCTACAAATAAAAAGTATTATAACTAAAATATTTCCTGGCAATATTATTATAGTTAGTATTTGCTTAATGAGTTTAAAACTAGTAAGTGCTTTTTGAATATGATTTTTAATTTTAAAATTTTTTAGTACATATGCCAATAAATATATGTAATGACACGTATCAAAAACAATTTTTATTATTAATTCTAAGTAAAGCTTACTTTCTGATTTTTAAATTTTAAAATTATTATGAACAGATAATTTACCTTACTTTAGCAATATTTTAATATTTAAAATAAATATATAAACTTATGCTGTTCATTCATTAAAATTGAAATTTATGCATGGGCCAAAGCCATGACACTAAATAAATGGGCATTTTCTGTCATTTATTTTCAAAGCGCACTTAGAGCCTCTTAAGTGATATCGATAGTCAATTGAATGCTATAGATCAGCATAATTAAATTTGTAATTATTTAAAATGAATAAATAAGAATTAAAAAAAAAATTGCAACCAAATTAAAATGATACAGTGCAGCAAAAAATAAAAGTACACATATCAGTAATTTAAATCTTTCAGTAGAGAAAATTTATGATTCAAATAAATTTTTAGAAAAATTCTCTTTATTTTTTACATTTTTTTCCCTTAATTACCAAATTTGTTTATCATGACTAAAACACAATTTTAACCAAAAGCTTGTATAATGGAAATATTAGCAGTTTCAGTAGGTTTTTATAAAGATACAGAATAATTGTCAAGACAAAACAATAACATTCCATAAACTTTAATCCAATATATGTAAGATAAAAATGCCTTGAAACCAAATGAAGAGAGATCAACCAGCCATTATATATTTTAAGTGCCATGAATTAATTAACAAAAAGTAACCATGAATTAGTGACCAAATGAATAGAGAAAGTATTAAGTTTCCAGACAGGATAAGAAAAGCACCTTTTAGAATGTTAGTAATAAGCACACACATACTTCTTTTACCCTGACATTTGTGAGCATGGAAACTAAGATATTACATGAGAATTTTCTTGTTATAATGTTTTAATATATAATTGTACATAATATATTTAAACAATAACAATGGAACTTCATACGTAATACAGTTATCAATCATATATTAAAATATTATTTTAAATAGAAAGTGCAAGTTCCTTAGCTTAAAACAATAAAAAAAGCAAAGTATTATATTTTCCCTGCCTAATTTATAAACAGTAGTAGAAAATATTTTTTTCAAATTTCTATTGATTTGATGATGGGAAAATGAAGCAGAAATTAAATGTTAGTTAATACTATTTCACAAAATTACATAATCATCATGATTGTTATATATATATATATATATATATATATATATATATATATATATATATACTAATTCTCTTTAAGAAATCATAAACACACTATTAAATTCATCACATTTTTCAAGTAAAAAGGAATCCTTAAAAATTATGAGCACTTTTTAAATACTTAACTTACAAATGTTTCCCTCACAAAAATTCAAAACTTAAATATCCAAAGCACGTGGAAAATATAAAACTGCAAAGGGAATATATTAAGATAATACATAATTAATGAAAGAAATGATAATACAAAATACAACTAAAAAGCATAAAAGTATACAAAATACATTTAATTTTATATATAGTTGTGGAATAACACATCATAAATTTTCTTAAAATTGCAATTAGAAAATAAATTATTTTTTAAAAAGCCTTTATTACCTTAACATATATGTATATGTATCATGGATACTGAAAAAAATAAATCATATTTCGTTTTTTTGTTCCTATCGAAATGATTTAGGGGGAGTATAAGAGTTAAAATTATTTACACTAATGCCAATTATATTCCATACAAACCTAAGAAAAGCATCTTTATTTTCTTGTAATGTCTGCTCATTATTTGCCCCACTTTTATAATAATCACCAATTGTTTTATTTAAATGTTTTAAAGCATATTTTTCAAAATCATCTACACAAATAAAGTTATTGGCAAATAAATGGGCAGACATCTTTTCTCCAGACTTGATTTACACTATCTAATCGAATATTTTCCTGTATCTGAATTTTAGTGGACTATGCTCCCACTAATATTGAGAAGTTTACTCACGTCATTTTCCAATCTCTCGTTTGTTTATTTAGATTTGAACAGCATATTTAGGATTAAAACACTATATTTGTCATGCTTATTCCAGATTGAAAACTTCTAAATATAATTAAAAGAGATATATGTATGACGTTAAAACAATGGATATACATTATGATAATAAGAGGATGAACATGGATAAAATTTATTAATGTAAAATAAACAAATTTTCATTTCAAATATTTTTATTGGACAGTTGTTGATAATCGAGATTAAAATTTATGCTTATATGCTTCAACTATGACTGGAACGTGAAGAGTTAATCAATAGGTATTCTGTGGGGTGATTACGTTTAAACTGTGCATTCCTCTCACTTAGCCTGCGTGTCATCAAGGATAGACTGTAACATGAAAAAATATCACAGCAATCAGTATTTAGAAACTGACTCTTGGATCATAATAACTTTTTAGCACTCACTCGGAAAACGTGGATGAAATAATATACGCACTACCAGCCACCTAAAATGCAACACTAGATAAAGCATACAAAAATGTAGAATTTACACCATGCGTTTATGACAGTGACAAAGGCAAAGCATTAGATTTTCAGCCTATATGGTTGGTGGTTGTAGGATCACTTGCATGTTTGCAAAGAGAGAAGAGAATGACGATTTGAAATACGGCAATTATCATTTCCTGCTTTTTCTGCATAAACTGCTTAACTAAGCTTTTTTAAAAAAATAAACCAAGTATTTTTCTCACAAGTTTCTAAGTTTGACAGAAAAAGACCATAGGGATTGTGGGTTATACATCAGAAGAATAGGTTATCGTGTTGGACAAAACCAAGTGATTGTGACGCAGATCTGTAATCAGTGGATGCAGGAGGAATCGACGAGACTGATCACATCGACCTCGTTACACCATTGCACTTGATTAAAGGTGTATTCTTTGCATACATTGCAGTGATTCATAGCTTAGTCACATCGCTAGTTATATACAACAGATTCATTTTGTTAAGCTTCATTCGGTTCCCTATCTTACAAATTCAACGCATACACCTAATAGGAATATCTTCATACTTCATTTACTTTTGACTCAAAATCATGCTTCTATTTGTGTGATAAGTTATGAACAGGGGCAACGGTACTGAACAATATTGCCTTTACTGATAAATCCCGCTTCAGTCTGCGACACCAAGTTGGCCATATTAGAGTTTGGATACATCGTGGGAAAAGATTACTGAATTATAGCATTATCTGATTGCTGAGGACCGTTATACTTATGCTTACTGAATATTAGAATTAATTTAAACGGTTATTATATATTTAGATAACTGATTAATTAAGCAACATAAGTTTAACAAATCATTTAATTGGCGACATATAATTATACTGATAAAGCAAGATTAGATTAGTGTGCAACGTACATGTGAGCGAGAATCCAACTGGTTCTTTTCTACAAGTCCTAAACTACAATCTAGGAGAAAGTTCGAATCTACGTGCAGATGTTGCCATCTGTGGATAGTTATAAGAGTTCCACAGAACTCTCCCCCCCCCCCAAGTACCAGAGGTATGAGAAGTTAGAGGTACTATGGGTTGAATCTGACATGAAGACCTGAATGTATTGTTACTAGTGCAGGAACGTGGTCTGATGACGTCGGAGATGATGTCTTTGGGAAGAAGTGACTTTGAGTGTACTGGAAGAGTTGAAGAAGCTATCGATATTATATCTTCTGACAGAAGAAAAGCTGGTTTGAACCAGTCTAATCTAAAGACTTATTGCTGCTCTTTAATGAGTTAAGTTAAGTGATTGGGAGTACGTTCATACACTTCGAATGGGAAATTGTACGGAAGCTGTAAAGTTTTCTTTACACCATCATGTCGTAAAAAGATAAGAGAGCATATCTCAAGTTTTGGATGGATAAATACTGAAGGTTTAATCAACACCCCCTAGAAATAAATACAAGGCCTGAGCGCCTGAACAGGAAATCGCTGTGACATCACGAAAGGAAGACTTGCTTGGCTAATCTGAAATGAGGGAATTTTTATATTTTCAAAATAAAACTTGTAGAATGTGGTGACGCTTTTGTGATATTTTAATGTTTTCTTATGTAGCTTTTAAAATTTATTAGTAAATTGATTTCCCTAGAATTTTAAATTTCTCTGAATAAAATATTTTTTTCAAAAACTGCAGAATAATGCCATTTAGGTGCTGCGTTTCTTTTTGCAAAGGAAATTATGATAGCAGTAATACTAGTGTCAATGTATTTAAATTTCCAAGGGATCCTGTCCCGATCTTTCAAATAAATGGATTTTTATTTTTCCAAGAAAGGATTTTCAATCAAACAAAGTCATCAAAGGTAAGTTTCTGTAAAGTATTTTATATGTAGTAATGCTCATTGAAGCAGCTAGAATGCCATAATTATTTTACTCAAAAAGGGACGACACAATTATACACACACATATACATATATATATTGAAATTATTGAACTTTTCTGTTTGTAAACATTCTTATAGTCGCGAACTCAGAGTGTTCTGCTTAGTGCTCGTTTTTAAGAATACTACATTCTCCCACACTTAAATTATGTAACCGGATTGATAACGAGGTAGGTGGTTGTTGTATCTTTTCTGATCTTCGAATAGGAGGAGAACCGAAACTGTTAGAAACACCAGATATTGGCTTACCATAATTCTTCGCAATTCGAACTTCTGATGGCATGGAATCAAAATGATTTCCAATAGGTATCGATTATTTGGGATAAATGATATCAGTTTTTGGGGAAAATGTAATTCTTGGGATTTTAGGAACCTCATTTTTCCTCCATAGATTGATGTGTCTTTTTATAGACCTCCAGTCATCGAGTTTTATTAAACTGTGTTATTTAGCAGTTCATTGTTTAATGGTGCCAAATTTCTATGATAGCTTATTATTAGCATAAGAACGTGATTGTACATGATCTCCCATACTTAAAATTCTGTGATTTGAAATAGTGAGAGAAATATAAGTGTATTTGAATCCCTTGCTTGGCGGACATAATAAATCTAGCTTAATTCGAATTTGGCACCCAAGATACAATTCTGAAGAAATTTTTCCGGATTGTAATGGAGTTGCTCGATAACGAAATAAAATTTCTCTTACCTTCTCTGGTACTTAGCTCTTTTCAGTAGACATTGACTTTAAGTTCTGTTTATGGGTTTTTACATTACGTTCAGTTAGCCATTAGTTGCAGGATGACCTGGAGCTACTGTCGTATGAATAATTCCATTTTCCAAGAAAAATTCTGTAAATTCGATAGATCTAAATATAGATGCATTGTCAAATAGAAGGACTTGAAGCAACCCATGTAAACTGAAAATATCTTTTAATAATCTTATTGTTGAAATAGCTGATGGAGAATTTTGTTGAGTTTTAACTTCAGGCCATTTTCATCTTGCAACGATAACTATAAAAAAATTATATGCAAAAGGCACAGCATAGTCAATACGAAATATACATATTGTATTAGTCAATATATATATTTCGTTAAAAATTTGATGATGGTTCTTCCCAATGATGATTTGATATTTTTTCAGGATTATCTTTTACTTCTGCACAGCTTTTACGTTCTCGAGCTAATTGCTCTATATCTCGATCGATGTTTTTCCAATAACAATATCTTCGGGATAGATTCTTCATTTTGACTATTCCTAAATGTGTGCGATGAAGTTCTTTTAATATCTCAGATCGAAGTTTTTCAGAAATGTACACTCTATGTCGTTTAAAAGTTACCCTCTCTTGTAATGGCTATTCATAATCATATTTGTTACCGGATGAAAGTTGTTTTAAAATTGACAATTCTGGATCATTCGCTGTCTTTTTAAAAATTGTTCTCAAACGTAATGGAAGATGCTGAAATTTAGTTAACATTCTGGCAATGAATAATATCATCTAAGATGTTTGGATTATGTTAATTTTAATGCTCTTGAGAGGTAATTGACATTCTGGTTTTCTTCATTTTTTCTATTTGAAGTTTATAATTATATCCTCCAAGAAATGCTGCATATCTTAGTAATCAGGATGATATCATAGAAGGTATTTTACTATCATGATGAAAAGTTCTATAACACGGGTGGTCGTTAGTTATTAATATAAATTTTTTACCATATATGTAATCAAGAAATTTTTGAACCGTAAGTTTGATAACAAATGCCTCAATTTTGTTCAGAAATTGTCAGGGATCCAGATGTAAAGGCTACTGGTTTCTCGATACCATTTACAATGAAGGATAAAACTCCAGCGACGCTTTTTGGGTTGGCTTCACAAGCAACTTCAATGAGTAAATTTGAATTGTATAACATGAAAACCCTATCACTAGAAATCTCATTTTTTAATTTAATGAAAGTAGATTCACAGTTAGAAGACCAATGAAACTTTTTAATTTTATTTAGAAGTTGTCTGAAAGGATAAATCAGAGACGATGCATTTGGGAGAAATTTAGAGTAAGAGGTTACCATTCCTAAGAAACGTTTCAATTCTTTGATATTTTTCGGTCACGGAGCAGGAATAATGGCTTCTGTTTTCTTTGGACATTTTGATATTTTATTTTGTCGGATTATATAGCCTAAATATGAGATTTTGTCTTTGAAAAAATAACATTTTGAACTATTTACATGCAAATTGAATTATTGTAGACGTTCCAAGCATTTGATCAGATGATCCCAACATTCTGAAAAAGTTCCTCCATAAACTATAATATCTTTAAAGTATGTAGATACACCTAGAAGACCCATTAATACTTGATCTAGTATTCTATGGAATTCACTAGAAGCTGATTTGACGCCAAAAGATAACTATTTATTTGAAAAATTCCTTGATGTGTAGATATTTTGAATTACCTTGTTTTCGTCATCAACCATTAAGTGTAAATATGTTTTGACTAAGTTTAGAGTGCAGAAAAATTTAGAGTTTCGAAGGCTGTTTAATATTTCATCTATCTTTGAGATTGGATAATGTGCATCTTGCAGTTGAGGGTTTACACATAATCGAACACTACCATCTGGCTTGGGTATAACAACAAGAGGTGAACCCCAATTACTACAATTAACTTTTGTAATTATGTGATCTTGTTCAAGTATTTTAAATTCTTCGTCAACTTTCTCCTGTAAAGCAAAAGGTACTTCTCTACCTTTTAAAAGTACAGGTTTCGAATTTCCTCGGAGTTTTAATGAGCACGTGAAATCAGATATTTTTTCCACTTTTTGTTCAAACGCAGGAAATTGTTTTACAATGTCATCAATATTGGAAATCAATAATATTAGAATCAATAATATTAGAATTTATATTCATGTATTATAAATACCAAATTCACGAAAATTTAGTGTTGATGAAAATCTATGTCGAGAATTTGACCTGTTTCGTTCTTGAGAAAAATCTCGCTTTATAACATTTGAATGATTCAAGCCAGTTTACACACTCCGAGTTCCTCTTCCGAATCAGCAATATGACGTAATCAAGGCCGAGAAATCAGTTTCCCGAATAATCCACACGAGAGTGCTGTTTACATGTTACGATTTCTCGGAGTCGATATTTTAACTTCTGGCGCAGTTTCACTTTTGATTTTCATTGGTTGCTGTTTTGTGTAAAGACATTGTGACATAAGAATTCAATTATATCAATTATATATGTACTTTTTTTTACGTGGAATATGTACTTTAATAATTAGAACAGAACATTAAAAATATTGAAATAACAAAACTTGCTTTAATTAAAATATTTATAAACATTATCAATATATTAATAAAATGTTTAAATTTCTTCATTTCTTTTTGTATGAAAGAAATCTAATGTATATTACAAAAACTTAAATCAATGCACAATATATTATAATTGAATATATTATATGCACAATGTATTAATATATTTTATAATTTGCAACAGAATATATTTCATTATGTTGCAACAATGTTGCAAATTATAATATATTGTGCAAAAATGCACAATATATTATAATTTGCAACATAATTAAACATTTATACTAATAAATTTTTAACATTAGGAAATATAATGATGTCAATGTAAGAAAGTAACTTTCACTGCAATCATAAGAAATAACATTACAAATTTTTATTTTGCTATTCATCAAAATATCTAGCTAGTTATTCAGAATACAGCTTTTTAACATTGTAAAAGGAATAACATGCTATAAAAGTATGGAAATTCGATTCAACTATATATGAGCAAGACTCTTGTCTTATAAGTGATTTTAGAAACTACTTTCAGCTATAGAAGATGAATTGGCTTATATGAATGACGATAAATAATTAACACACAAGTCAGTCTTTACAAAAATAATATAAAAATGATTTTAGTCAGACAATTTGAATCATAAATGTATGTATTTTTTAAATAAAGCAATGTTTTTCTCCATTAAAAGAAATTAGACAAAAAAAGTTATGCTTACACATCAAACTTGATTAAGTAATAGCCTAATGTTTTATGAACAAAATTGATAAAATCAATAAGTTTTTCTTAATATATTTAGATTTTATAATTATATCTGCATGGAACAATTGCTGTTCATAAAAATTTAACAATAATTATAGTAAACATTTATTTACACCTTGTTGATTTTTTAATGTTTAATTATTCTAATGAACATAATTTATTAATTGAAGAAAGAAATTTAAAATTCACAAGAATGAAAATTATTTATAAGCAATAGATTTTCATTTGTTTTCAAATCCTTATTTTTAGTCAGTGTTCTTGTAAATATTTTGATAAAAAATATTGTTAAAATGAAATATTCTTTTATCAAATCCTTAGTCTAAAGACTCATCGTATTCATTTTTAATTATTTTCATTAAACTGTCTAAAATCTTTAAGATTCAGTTTTACTTACATAATAGTGATTCTTTAAACTGTATAGGAGGAATAGTTAAGATAATTAAAATCTCCTCATCAGGAAAACGCACAAAATAATTTTATTACAATAATATGAATAGAAATCGCTAACTTTTTTTTTAAATTAGCATTGAAAAAAATTACGCATTACATAAAAAAATTACAAATTAGAATTATTGAAATATGACGATTCTTAAAATTGTTCTCTTTGCATTATCAATTGAATTGTATTTAATTATTGAAAACGATAAAGCATAAGTAATGAATTAATTAATCAACTAATGTTTAAAAAAAGAAAAAATAACTAGTGCGAGAAAAATTGTAATCGAAAAATCCGATTTTCTTGTCTTCCGATGATGTCACTCTTCCATAAAGCTGATTGATTGGCTGTGGAGAAAATCTCGGATGAAAACGAAAAACATTTTTTATTTCTTCCGAGATCGGAGCTCGATCTCCGAGAACATGTTTACACATTCCGAATTCACTGTAGCAACGAAAATCCGAGTAAGTACGGACGAGAAACTCGGAGCGTGTAAACAGGTCTTGTATCAGCGCATCTTTAAATAAATTGTTTAAAGAAAGCGTATCTTTAAACAATTGAACTAAATTTTTGCAATAATAAATTACCAAAATCAGTCAACTGTTTAAATGAAATATCCTATATGTTTAATTATTTAGAATCACTTCAAATAACAAAGTTTTTGACATGGATACATTAACTAATTTAATAGAAACTTATTTTGATAAAATACATTATTAAATAAAGAGTGACAAAGATATTTTTTTAAAAGAACACAGCCATTATTCCCCACAAAATATCATTTTCTCTGCTTTACTTTTTTCAATGTCTTCACATAATTATACTTTTATTACTGATTCTTGTAATATATTTTGCTACTTTTTTTATTTATTATAACATAAAGTTTGCTTTTAAATAAATAATTTCTTCATTTATATTCTTGAAATGTATCCAATCGTATAAAAATGAATAATGAAATTATAAATATGCATTCTTATTTTATTAGATTTTATAAGTGAAGTACACTACTGGCCATTAAAATTGCTACACCAGGAAGAAATGCAGATAACAAAATGATATTTATTGGACAAATATATTATACTAGAAATAACAAGTGATTAAATTTTCAAAAAATTTGGCTGAATAGATCCTGAGAAATCAGTACCCAGAACAACCACCTCAGGGATTGGATTGCATGTACAGGTACAGATGCCCATGCTGCAGCTTCAACACGATGCCACAGTTTATCAACCGTAGTGACTGGCGTTTGGTGACAAGCCAGTCGCTCGGCAACCATTGACCAGACGTTTTCTATTGGTGAAAGATCTGGAGGACGTGCTGGCCAGGGCAACAGCCGAGCATGTTCCGTATCAAGGAAGGTCCGTACAATACCGGCAACATGTGGTCGGGCATTATCCTGCTGAAACGTAGGGTTTCGCAGGGCTCGAATAAAGGGTAGAGCCACGGGTCGTAACACACCAAAAATGTAACGTGCACTGTTGAAAGCACCGTCAATGCGAAGAGGTGACCGAGACGTGTATCCAATGGCACCCCCTACCATCACGCCAGGTGATGGGCCAGTATGACGATGACGAATGAACGCTGCCAGTGTGCGTTCACCACGATGCCGCCTAACACGGATGCGACCATCATGATGCTGTACACAGAACCTGGATTCATCTGAAAAAATGACGTCTCGCCATTCATGCGCCCAGGTTCGTCGTTGATTATACCATTGAAGGCGCTCTTGTCTATGACGCAGCGTCAAGGGAAGCCGCAGCCATGGTCTCCGAGCAGAGAGTCCATGCTGCTGCAAACATCGTCGAACTGCTCGTGCAGACACTAGTTGTTTTCCAAACGACCCCGTTTCTTGACTCACGGCTCGTGACGGGGTTGCACGATCCATTACGGCCATGCGGATAATATACCTGTCTTCTCGGCTGCTGGTGATAGGTGGCCGTTGAGATCCCGCATGGTGTTCCGTATTACCGTCCTGAACCCATCGATTCCATATTCTGCTAACAGTCATTGGATCTCGACCGACGCGAGCAGCAATACTGCGATAAGATAAACCGCAATCCCGGTACGCTACAATTTGACCTTTATCAAAGTCAAAAACGTGCTGGTACGCATTTCTCCTTCTTACACGAGGCATCACAACAACTTTTCAGCGGGCAACAACGTTCAAATACAATTTGTGTATGAGGAACCGGCTGAACAATTTCCTCATTTAAACACAATGTAGGTGTCGCTACTGGCGCCTGCTTTGTCTGAATGCGCTGAAAAGCTAATCATTTGCATATCACAGCATCTTCTTCCTTTCGTATAAATTTCATGTCTGTAGCATATCGCCTTCTTGGTGTAGCAATTTTAATGGCCAGTAGTGTACTTTTTTTGTTTAAAGTTGTGTTTTATTTTTAGTGTTATTTACTTTAACAATTTATAAAGCAACTTTAAAAAGTCAAAAATTGCTTTCTAAAAATAAAATTAACTTTAGGTTTGTTAAATTTATATAACATTTTACTTAAAATTTAAAAAAAAAAAAAAAAGTTGTTTTATGGTGTTATGACTCAACTTTGCTTTTTTTTGTTTACAGATTAGCGATGGGGAAAATTTCAACTGATCTCCCTTGGATGATACATAGCTTACGCGTTTAGGCCTTGTACTCTAGGGGCTGTTGGCAAAACAGGAGCAGATGTTGGTTTGGAAACAAGAGATTGCAACACACTCCGAAGAAATTGAGTTTTTTTAGCTGTAGAATTTGAGTTTCTTAATTTTTGGAACTTTAGAAGATGGAAAAAAATTCTGCAGGTAGCCATAGGGTAATGCCCCACACCAAATCAGAACTAGTACACTAGAGATCAGCCTTGAAATTTGATCACAGTCCAGGGAGGACGTATGTTGGGCTGCAGTCCATTTATGGTTTTGGTAACATTTCAGTGCTTTTTTTAGTGAAGGATGGAAACGTTCAACCAGACCCTTGGTTTCAGGATGGTGTGATGATGTTCTTGTTTGTTTTATTCCTAAAAAGGAAACTAGAGACATAAACAACTGTGATTGGAACTGGGCTCTTCAGATGCTTTTTTTTACCATTGGAAGAGGGACTAGTCCATGGGCTTTTAGAGGACCGAATAATGCCTTCTGACATAAGGTATTCAAACTCTTGCCGCGCAGCCTGAAGGATATCAGAGGAAAGGCGATGGAGTTTTGAGAAAACAGGAGAACTTTTTATTTTTATACGGTGAAAAGCAGTATCAGAAGCTGATCTATTTGTTACTTTAGATGGATTTATAAGATCAGAATATAATAATTTTGTCAAATTACGAATTACCAAATAATATGCTTATGTTCGTATTTAAAGGGCAATAATTTGGAATCGTTCCACTAGAAGACAATTTTGTCGAAACACCAATAAGACATTTATTTTTTACACCTAAAAGAAGATTAAAATTATCTAAAAAAAATCCTTCCCAATAATAAGTTGGTTAACATCACAAAAGACCACGTAAATGTCCGTCGTAAATTTAAATTTAGGGTGATTAATTTAGTACCAAAAATTGTTATTTTTGTTCCATTGGCAGCAAAAAGAACCAAGTCATCAGAAGATTTAGTTCGTGTAGAATGAAAATTCGGTAATACAGAAATATCCGCACCAGTGTCAATAAGAAAGTAAAAGTTTGTTTTCGGGTAGGCCAGTAAGCGGGGTCGCTATCATGGCAGTGAGGCAATCACCTATCTAGTTTTACGAATTTTGAAAACTACATGGAAAATTACGTTTACATGCGGCCGTACCAAAATTAATGTGATTGAAACATATACCATTTGCAGCTCTTTATAGGTACGTCCACGTGATTGACTAAAGGATCTATTTCGCGTGAAATTTTTGAAAACAGTGGTTGGTGCAGTGCTGAATAATAGCAGAAAGTTCACTTACTTGTTTTGTTAACTAAGCAATTCTGAGCTCTAACTGAGAGGTTTGTGATACGGGATCGACATTTGAGCATTAAATTCCAGTTATCATTGCCAAATCAGTGGTTTTATTATCTACGATAGCTAAATTTGTTAAATTTTTATTTAAAGCTGCTAGCATGCACTGTGTTGTGTTAGGAAGTTTAGTAAGCCGTAATGATTTTAATAACGATTCTCCAACTGCTTCTCCAGCGAGCCCACGCATACGTGTTAGTAGTTGGGATGGGCGTTGAACACCAAGCTCTAATCACTGCATGAATTTTGGAAGCCTCAGAGAGTAATTCGATTAAGAGATTTTTGAAGGCATCATACTGGCCAGATTCGAGCGGTTCAAAATCACAGATCTGCAGCAAACACTTGGTCGAATCTGCTGAGATACTAGCTAAGGAAAATTGTGCTTCAATTTGTTTAAATCATAATGTGGAATTCAACTTCCAGGTTTTACTTACCTTTAAGTGAAATTTGTACACTATTTTGGTCATCACATTGGACATATTTGAATTTAAAGTAAAACATAAGAAAATATGATGACTATAAATATTATGTAGGGAGAAATTTTATATACATAAATCCATAATAAAATCAAGAAAATACATACATAAATCAATAATAGAACAACGAAAAATACTATGTTCGTAAAGTACTAATTATAGTAAAGGACGTACTCATGACAGAGATAGGGAAATTGAGAAAAATTATATGAGATAGGCTTACCTCCTTTTAAATATGCACGAAGAGAAAAATTGAAAAAAATGAAAAGAACTATTTCTCATTTCAGCTACCGGAGAGCCCACGTTCAGAATCTTGACATATGCAATCGTGATTCATACAGCTACGAAGTATATGTTCATAAGAAATCGTTCCTTCCAGACGCAGAAAAAAAAATATATATATATATTTTCAATAATAAATATCAGTAGATACTAGTAAAGCACACGTTGGTTGAACAAAAAACACACAAAGAAACATCTTGAAATACTATAGATGGTCTGATTAACTTGGAGTGCAATTTAAAGTTTTGACGATCAACAATGGCAGTGTGTTTTACTAAACGTCACCAACTATAATTACCGGATATTAGAATTAATTTAAAGGGTTATTATATATTTAGGTCAGATTAATTATGCAGCATAAGTTTAACAAATCATTTAGTTGACGATACATAATTATACACATAAATTATCAAGATTAGATTAGTGTGCAACGTGCAAACGAGCGAGAGTCCAACTGGTTCTTTTCTACAAGTCCTAAACTATAGTCTGGGAGAAAGTTTAAATCTGAGAGCAGATGTTGCCATCTCTGGATAGTAATGGGAATTTCCCACACACTGGTCTTGTATCGGTACCATGGTTTAAAGTAGTATTTGATTTCATTCCTTCATCTTTCTAATGAACATTATCGATTCATTGAACAGCCAACACTATATCTATGACGTTTTGGAGGAGTCCGTAATTCTCCTATACCTTCAGCGCTTGCTATTAGGTGTATTACAACAAAATAATGTGTGAATACATATGGCATGCAATATTCAAGAGCATTATTTACTCACCAAAATGAATTCTTTTTATGCTTGCCTGTTTTTCCAACCTATCGTATCGTCAGTCAAAAACATGTAATCACTGTTTGCACAACACGTAGGGTGTTATGCACTACCTTTTTCTATTTCAGATCACTTTTGGCAATATGTGGAAGCTGTATAAACTGCTATAATCGAAGAATACATCGAAAGTCTCTTTGATTGCATACCGCTGCGCATTCCAGCGATTATAGCTAGCAATGGTGCCTACAATAACTACTTATTTGTCATCATCCACACTTTCCAAAAAATTGTAAATTCATCAATTTTATCTACGTATAATGTGCTGTTTCTGTTCTTTCTTGGTGTTGTATTTCAAATATCCAGCAGTGTAGAATTTATTCGTAATAGGAGCACAATACTGATTATAATAGAAGTATCTTCTTTAAAGTAATTTAAAATCTATATTTTAAAGAATTTAATCTTTAATTTTAAACAAAAAATCTTACTACAAGGATTGAATTCAAAAACCTACCTGTGTATGAAGAAAAGTAGGACACCTGGTAATCTAGGATTCTTTTGATTCCATTTGCTTTTCGAAAAATTATTTTCTTCTTACTTGTTTTGTAGGAATTCATGTGTCCTGTTAGATTTGTTACCCTACCAACACATCAAATATTTACAGCGGTATTAAAAAGTACCCATATACTTGTTTTACTACATAGCACATAACATTTTCTGGCGAAAAGCATAACTTTGTTATCTATATGGCCAGTTCCAACGGAGTATTCACCAAAGAAAATTTTAAAGCAAGAACAAAAACTTTTTCAAGAACATTATTGATGACTCTTGTTGAAACTTTTGGTGTTGCATTTTTCTAATCATCTTTATTTCTCTCCCTGAATAAATTAAAATGGTTATTATCTTTTCTATCATATTAATAGATATTCTCTTCATTTTATATGGATTCTTTAAAACATTCTTTGTAATTATTTTGCTCATAGAAATTTTAATTCTCCCCTTGGTTCCTATTTCTGTATTAGACGAAAGAAACTGAATCACATTTGCCCATTTTCTTCATGTCAATTTTCAATTTCAGTGCCGATTTTCTAAACCTCTTCAATAACTAAAAAAAAGAAATAAATAAATAAATGGGCAATATAAATTTTTCCTTGATCACGTGAATAAAGTTTGAAAAACATTTTCGATTTATTTATAAATCTTCCTATGATACAACTTCATGAGATTTCTTTTTAGAAACATGAAATGAATGACACTCGTTTCTAAAATCTGTTTAATTTCCCTTTATTCAATTATAGTTACGAGTAATATTTTCGGCATCGATAGTTTCGTCTACTCCTAATTGATTAAGGGACTCTTTTTTGCAGTAATATATTAGAGTAATAGATAATTTAATTATAAGATGAGTAAAAATTACATTATTATTGCGACTGATTTTCTTAAAACTCTTCAAACTGTGCTGACTATTCATACTCCCTTAACTCAAGTGTTTTTAATGATTTGTAGAGTCATGTATCTCATCTCCTTGCATTCCTAAAAAAATGAGCCTACAATATCAACTTCTAAATGAAGTAAAATTTTCGATTTCGATACTTATGAAATGCTTTCGCGTTGCCAAATGTAACTTTTTTTTATTTTTATTTTATTTATTTATTTATTATTTTTTTCGTTTTGAAAAGAAATAACTTGAGCCTTTTGTATTGGTCTGTGATTTAGACAATTAATAAGCTTAATCATACGAATAATTTTGTCAAAAGTTTTATATCAGGGATGGCCAAACTTTTGGGGTCCGTGGTCTACTCCACATTTAAAAAATCGAAGGTGGTCTACCAAAAAAAAAAAAAAAAAAAAAAAAAAACTTAGTATTAACAAAATAGAAATTTACTGACGAAAATAATCAAAGTATTCATCTACATAAGAATTGACGATCCAATTCACTACTTTGTTTAGTTGAAATTTGACACTGTATATCTGCGACAAGTTTATCATATTTTGGCTGATACGAGCTTATTGCAATGCATAAACACGAAATTATATGTTCATCTGATAAATGTGACCGATGTTAAGTTTTTATGGCATTCATGGTTGAAAAAGCAGATTCGCAAAGATACGTCGATCCAAAGTATAATTTCAAATACAAAATCAATTTGGGAATATTTGGAAATATTTCCTCAGAAATTAATTTCCAAAAATCAGTATCGCTAGATGCTCTGGATTTAAGAAATAGATCGCATCTTAATTTAATAATTTCTTCCTCAACCGTGACTGATGTGATATCTATTAAATGTCCTATTTGTTCAGATACTCCATCAATGTTGACATTTTCATTAAATGGAATAATAAAATTGAGTGTTTCTTCCAACCTAAATAAGTCAGTGACTCTTCTTTCAAATTCTTCAAACAAAACATCTAAGTGTTCCGCGAAATCTTCGAAGTCTCGGTTTGGATTATGAATGCACTCTTTCTCCATGTTTTTGAAGTTTCTTAATTCATGTTTTCTTAATTGAGACGCATATCTTTTTATCATTTCGTTGAAAGTTTTAATCGCACTCATCATGTCTGTTAAACATTTATTCTTTCCTTGCAGATTTAGGTTTAAGTCGTTAAGTTTTGCAGTAATATCGCAGATAACAGCTAGTTTCATGAGCCATTTCCCATCTTCCAATTCAGTAATGTGCTATCCTTTTATTTGTAGAAAATTTCTTATTTCTGGTAACAGAATACAAAATCTTTTTTAAAAAAGCACCTCGGCTTAGCCACCTCACATCTGTGTGCAATAAGAGATCTCCGTACTCTGATTCAGTTTCTTCCAAAAGCGCCCGAAATTGTCATCTCTGAAGACTACTTGAACGAATTTAAAAGCAATTTGCATTATATCATTAGACTTTAGTGTTTTTGAACACAATACCTGTTGATGTATCATGCAATGATAGCTGGTAAAACTGGGGATTTCCTCATCATTATTGCATGAGGCAATAAAACAAGTTCGATTCCCGACCATTGCTGGAGCTCCATCTGTTGTAATAGAGACCAATTTATATATTAGAAATCCTGTCTTATCAATAAAGTTTTTTAATGAATTGTAGATATCCATTCGTTTGTCCTTTCAATGGAATTATAGTTAATAATTCTTTTGAAGTCATATCTTCGAAAACCATTCTCACAAAAAGTATAACTGTGCAATGTCACTAATATCTGTGGATTCATCAAATTAAAGTGATAGGAACTTACAAGCTTTTAAATCGTCATTTAATAAATTTTCCAAATTATTCATAGCTTCAGTCCGTCGCATCACAGTGTTACGTGAGAAAGAAATATTATTTATTGACGATATTATTTCAGATTTGTTTTTAAAATCGTGGAAAAGCACTTCTCCCACTTTTATGAAAGCTTCTTTTATCAATTCTCCATCTTCGAATGGTTTTTTTCGCTTTTTCAAAACTTCTGTAATTTTAAACGACGCCAATGTTTCTGCTTTAGCTTTGGTGCCTGGTTTCATAAATACCAATTGCTGTAAATGTAAATTCGACTTTAATTCATGCACTTTAACTTTTCGAAGTTCACTGCCGATTGGAAAGTCTGTAGCGTATTTTAAGTGCATGGTTTTAAAATGTGTTTCGACGTTTGCTTTATTTGGTAATGCCACACTAGAGTTACATATGAGACAAACACATTTCTCATTCAACATAACAAAAAAGAAATCATCTTCCCACTCATTGTGATAATGGTATGTTTTACTTCTCATAGCACTGGTGCCTGGTTGCAGGGCCGGCGCTAGCAGCTTCGCTGCCCCAGGCAAAGAGGTAAAATGCCGCCCCTTAATAACAAAAATTAAAAGAGATAAGCTAAACCCTTTCCACAATTAATGGTAAAATAAAACGAGTAAAAAAATTGCAATCATCAGCAATGTTGAAGTTTTGATTAGCAAAAAATAATAATTTATTTATTTATGTTTTTTGCACTAAATTAAAATTAGGGTTGCACAGAAAAAAAGGAAAGAGTCATTTCTGAAGCATAATTATAAAATACAGAACACATATTTAAAAAAAAGTAAAACAAATTATAAAACCACTAAATATTAAAACTTTATTACATATTAAAAATACATTTAATCCGAGAGTTGAAATTAAAAGTGTGTTTTTCTCACTTTTAATTCTGAAAATTGTTTTATAATTTCTTTAACATAAATTTTTTCAGCCAGGTCATGTTCGACGGCTATTGTTGTTAAGCCGTTTAGTCGATCCTCGGTAGTTGTGGAGCGTAAAAATTTTTTTAATTAATTTTAATTTGGAGAAACTCCTTTCTCCACTTGCCACACTTATTGGGAGAGTCAGCAATATTCATACAACTATACCAAGATTGGGAGCAAAATCCAGGTTCAATATGAATTTTAAAATCTCAACTGGACTTTCTTTTTCGTTTAGCAAAGCCGAAACAGCTACTAACTACCTCCTCTGACAAGTCAAGCGCGTTTATATCGGATGAATTCCCATCAGTCAACACTGTTTCTAAATCATTACAATACCTTATATGTCGTTTTGAGGAATATCTTTTAAATCAGAAATATTGTATAAAAATTGGAAATAGTTGCTGTGGGTACTGATCAAATCAAACCTGGATTCGAGAGCATTGATAGCTTTATCTAATGTAAAAAAATAAAATTCTGCCTTATATTTCAAAGCAGGATCTTCTATTGGATCATCTTTTGCCTCATAGTCGAAATTAACATTCCTTCTTCGAACTCTATGACGTGGCTGAGTGAGCTCAAAATTAGCTGGTATATCAATTTCGTCTGCGAGTTCTTGAGCATCGCAAAGCATTTCATTAAAGGCTCTGTTCAATCTAAGATCATTGAAAAAATCTTGACAATTTTTCAAGAGCTCCATAGCAGATGGTAAATCATAGTTTTTTGTTTGCAAGAGCTTACTTATAGGATTGATACAATTTAAAATTTTGTACCAAATTACAATGCAGATAAGAATTTAAATTGTTTAACACAACTTAATAGTCCAGAAGCCTCAACTCTTATAGAGTTGTCAACCTCCGAGTTATTACAAACAGCAAGTAAAGCATCGTATATCCATCCTAATTGATACCTTAGTGGTTTTAATGCATCTATTCGGCTTTCCAAACGAGTATCACTTAGAGGTTTCAAAGTAAGTTCGGAAACATATTTTAATAATATGGTCCATCGAAAAGTTGATGAGGGAAAAAAACAGATATATTTTTTGGACTGTATTAAAAAAATTGGCGGCTTCGAAGGATGCTTTTGCCACGTCATTAACTACCAAGTTTAATGAGTTGCTGCTACATGGAAGGTAAAATGCTCTTGGATTTAACGCATTTATTCTAGATTGTACTCCCGATTTACTGCCTCTCATGTTGGCCCAATTATCGTAAGCCTGTCCCCTCATATCCTGCAATCGATCTTTCAAGAGGAAGAAAGCCTAAAAAACTTTCATTAATTTTAATGAAAACCTCCTTGGGATTGGACTTGTCAATGGATACATACCTTACTAAAACTGTCATTTGCTCGATCTTGCTGATATCAGGAGTGTAATCTAGAAATATTGAATAATATTTAGCTTTTTTAATATCAGTAATAATATGAGATGTTATATTTTCAGCTAAAAAAATAATCAATTCATTTTGAATTTCTTTTCCGAGATAGTGCACTTTAGCTTCTTCTTTTTTAAGCCCTCTGCGGATATGCTCTTCCATTACTGGATCAAACTGAGCAATTAATTGACTAATTTGTAAAAAATTACCGTTACCGAAATCGTAAAATTTGTCACTTGTACCTCGGAGGGCTAAACAATTTTGAGCAAGCATTTTTATTGTTGAAACAATTCATAGAAGCACCTCGCCCCAATAATTTACTTCGCGGTAATAAGTCTTTGTGAATGACTGTCAATCGTTTTAGAGTACTGTATTCTTTGATTTAATTCAATCCAAGACTTTTTGCTTTCGATATGTTTTTTAGAGGTTTCATGTTGATTTAAAGTCTTAGCGAGGTGCTTCCAATCTTTAAAACCTCCAATAGATAGGGAACTTAAAGTAGAACCAAAAAGAAACAAATTTTTTATGTATGTTTAAAAAACACCCTGTATATATACAGGGTGTTTTGGGTTTGATTCCAAATATCTTAATGCATAAAAATATGATTCATTTTAAACAAAAAAGTTTAGTATATCATGGGTCAAAACTCAATTATTTTAGAAAGAGAAAATGTTTAAAAGTTTGAGAAATTTAATTTTAGGGCCAATTTGCGCCCTTTAAGGTTGCCGCCCAGGGCAGGGGCCCAGCTTGCCTACCCCTAGCGCCGGCCCTGCTGGTTGAGTCATTTTGGGCGGGTTGTTGAAAAAAAAAATTCAACAGTTTCGTATTAACAGTTTCGAACAACAGTTCGAGCATTCAACAGTTTTGAAACAAATTCGTATCAGTGCGGTACGAAGCGAGCGACCTGCCTCGTAAGACGATTAACTTAGAAGTGAAATTTCCAAGTTAGTCTTCCAAGGAACTTGGCCAGAAGTGACGGATAGACAAGACGACTCGGCGCGTCGCTATCATGCGCTGGCTACTGGATATAATCTAAGCCAGTGTTTCTCAACTGAATTTACTCCAAGGACCGGTAAAATATTCCGGCACGTTCGCGCGGACCGATAATATTAATAATTCGACCCAATGCACAATTTTTCACAAAGATAAATCATGAAGATCTACATAATTTTTAAAGGATTTTGTTTGTTATAATTTACATTTGTATATTCAACTTACTTATCATATTGCATCGAGAATAAAAGCATCAAAACTTAATTAAAACTCCAAGAAAATTCCAACGTGAATGACATATTTATTTTTTTTAATTAATATATTAGCCAAAACAACAATGAGTCGAAATGTGAACATATTATTATTGTAATGTAGGTATTGTATCGGTGGTCGGCCTATAAAAGCTGGATATTTCGCGGACCGGTACCGGTCCACGGACCGGCGGTTGAGAAACACTGATCTAAGCATCCCACTTTGTCAAATTGTTTCGATTTGATTCCACTGTAAAACGAAAAATTCAGTGCCTTACTTTTCACAGTTTGTTTTAGGTTTTAAAGCAAAAACTGCAATAAATTTTTATTTTAAATAATTCATTAATTCTATGACATAAGTTATAAATTAAATTGTTAATATCCGAGATCCATATCGGGATGGTCGCGCGGTCTACCTAAAATGTCTTCGCGGTCGACGTCTTGGCCATCCCTGTTTTAAATATTGGATTAGGATTTTCATTATTTATATAGGTGAGTCTACTATTTGCTTCTAAATACACTTTGTCTATGGCTAATCTTTCATTTGAATCGAGTTTTTAACGATATTTTAAATTTATTCTACTTATTATTTTGCAAGTTATCATTTTTCTTCACTTTCTATACTCTATCATATAATAGATTTTAATTAACATTTCATTAGAAGTAACCATATGGTAAATTTTTTAAACCATTTTTTTATATTCCTAAAAGCCTTATTTTTGAATCTAGGCATTTCCTATATTTTAAAATTAATTTAACAAGCTCAGACTTTTTATGCCTAAAATGGGGAAATACATTGTAACTTGTTTAATTTTTGAAAACTGAATTTGAAATTAATCACACTCGAAAATCTGGAAAGAGAAATTAATATTAACAAAATCTCAGCAAGAGATTAATGATCAACTGAGTTCATTTTATATTATTCCCATTGCATCGAAAATATTCGACGTCACTATTATTGTTGTGTGGCGTATATACCAGTACTCCAAGTTTAATAATCTCAGAAATTAATTAGTAAAAGCAAGGTTATATAGATGATCAATCAATATTCTTACGTTATTTGTAGTCCCGAATACGAATAGAAAGTCACTTCCTACAACACTAAAAAAAATGTGACTTAAGAATCATTATTCTGAACTTGAAAACTATATTAATTCTAGCTATCAAATTTTATTATTACCTGAAATAAATTCAAATTCGTGTCTATAAGGTACTTACGTAAATACAATGTGAAACAAACTTGTGAAATAAGCATGACAATGAGATAAAAATTTTTTATGGCTTTTAACAGAAGACCTTCACATTCCAAAAGAAATATATACACATATTTTATTAAATACCATTCCAGCAAATACGTAATTGTTGAAATCCCTTACCATATGTAAATCCCTCTTCTCTTGAAAATAAAATTTATGTCATAATTTATATATTTAAGTTTTATGTCATAATCTGAATTATCTGAAATTTTTTCCGTCGATATGATTTGACTGCTTCAAATACTTGTAATGTGTAAAATATATTCAGTGACATGTACTATATCGTATTTCATTGTTATAAATGTAATTTCATAGAAATATTAGATAAAAAGAGAAATTTCTTTACAAATAATATGGGTTGTAAATGATGCTTTTGATTGTCAGTAAATCTAACATTTAAAATTCTTACTTAATGTACTTATATTCTGTGTAAAATTGCTTAAAAAATGTTTAAATTCTAAAGAAGCTGTGAGTAAGAATCTGTATACTCACATAAAGTAAGATAATAAATAAAATAACAAGGAAGGAAATTATTGGGTTGTCTGGAAAGTTCGTGCCGATTTTCGGTTGGTAGGGCGGGAGACCTGACTGAATATACCACAATTATTGAAAAAAAATGACATGTATACACATCCTAAAAGAGATAACTTCAGCCATATTTGGAAAAGAGTTTGGATTACAATTCATTAATTTGTATCAGTTTTGTACGCCTTAGAATATGGTGGCAAATAAAATGCATTTTAGGCATTCAATGCTTTCCTTTTCCCTAAAGGACAAAAATTCCACAAAAGCGGCAAATAAGATTAGCGCTGTTTATGGCTGAGATGCTGGAGGATGCTAGATGAAGGATTTCTCTTAGTGGGTCAAATTTCAATTCTTCGGTTGAGATCAAAACCCATTTGGACAATTTTTTTGCCGAGAAATTTGGGAAGTTCTGGAAGGACGGAATTCTCCAGCTACATGAAAGATGGAGAAAAGTTGTGGAGAAGAATGGTACCTATATAATTTAATAAATGTATATCAATATTTAAATGAACTGCTTTTTAATTGTCTTAAAATATCAACAGAACTTTCCGGACAACCCAATACTAGAAAACTATATGTTTTGTAATTGATACATATATAAAATTCACATGGCAATTTGTAATATAACAATTATTATGGAAAAATTATTCGGTTTTCTGTTTTTATTATTTCACAAGTAATATACAGATGAATCTCTCAGTAAGGAACTAAAACTGTTATACTCGAGAATTAATTATGAATTTAAAGAAGGTATAAAGAGAAGAAACTAAAAATTTGTTAGAACCACTCCTAATATACCAATTGAAATTCAGATTGTATTATCAAGCCAATCATTTTGTGCGTTGAGCATTAAGTAATTGAATAAAATTACCCATAATGTGAATATTCTAAAATGTAGTCATTGTCATCCATTATCAAGAAATCATTCCGTATTTCACGGGTATAATTTTCATCCAGGGTGTCATCTCTATAAGCCTGAACATTTAGGATCTAATATGGAATGTTTAAATATATGCCATTTTAACACAAATATCATACCTGTATGTGCACCAAATCAATATAATTTCAAACACATATACTTTATTTTTAGATCGAACACAGTTACAGGAAGAAATTCAGACAAACATCACATTCTTTGTATGAATTTCTTTAACAGGGGGTGGATTTAAGGCTCGATTCAAATAAAAAAAAAAAGGCCTATTTGCACTCTAAACCCGGAATTACTTGAAAATAGAAGAACCTTCATTAATAAGATGCCCAATGCTTGTCCATTTGTGATGTGGTTATATCAAATTCTTCCTCCTCTAATGTCGTATAAACAGTATGAAAATGACTCTTTTTGTAAAGCTGTCTGTAAAAAGTAGTAATTGATATCAACTTTACAATGATTGCAACAAAAAATAATA
The DNA here is from genome assembly GCA_026290005.1 of Latrodectus geometricus. Lineage (NCBI taxonomy): Eukaryota > Metazoa > Arthropoda > Arachnida > Araneae > Theridiidae > Latrodectus > Latrodectus geometricus. Next base: position 508,585 of record JAPDSC010036130.1, read on the forward strand.
TTCTCATCATAATGTTTGGTTGTTCTTTGGAAAATGCGCAACCTATGGATGAATGAAAAATAAGCATTTTGAATTATCTGAGATGTATGTATCATTAAAAGATTCAGCTAAACATCTGAATATTTCTCATTTTAAATTTATAAATTAAACCCCCACATTTGTCTTCTCGTAATTTTTCTGTTAATTGATCCTCTAGCTCATTCTTACGAATCGATTATCCTCGATTTTTTTTTAATTTAGTTTTCTTTAAACATAGATAAAATTGCTGTACTGCTCTCAAATATGAAATTATATATTCCACACAGATGTCGTGTCTCGATTATTTACAAAATCCAGTTTTATTCGGGAATTTTAACTGATCAACATATTTAAATTTTAAAGTGATTTGTCAATTTTTTAATGAATTATAGCTGATTCTGTAATTTTTTTCTCAGTCTTGGAAAAATATGGACTACTTTTGCAGAAAAGATGCATGTACTTTGTCGCGTAATATTTATTCTATCTCAGCTTTATAATTTTATATTGTTACATAATAATTTATTTACTTGGCATAAAATGTTTCTTTGTACAAAGGATTGTGCATATAAATAAAAAATAAAATATTTAATAAACATGTATCAGATACAATTTATTTTACATTGTTCTAAGAAATTCATAATAAATAAAATATCTTCATAATGCATGTATTTGCTTAAAAAAATGCCTCATGTGAACAACTTAAAATTAGTTATAAATTTTAAAACACATAGCTTGATTCTTTTTATGAATTTAGAAATAAACTAAGTTTAGTTCTAAATTCATAAAGAAAATCCAGCTATATGTTTAACTAATTAAGGAAATTTTTATGTATATCTTTATGCACAAAGATTTTATTATTAGAACTAAAATAATAAGAAATATATAAGCTACAATCTGCACCAATTTTTCCCTACATTCCAGTTATATTAACTAGTAGTTATTTTTTACGAAACAGTTAGTCTAAAACGAGAAATTCTTTAATTGTTATAAGAATCTAAAAATGGTTCTCTGAATATATTATGTTTGTGAAGTGGCTACAATCCTTCTTGATTAGTCACTACGAGGAATGACTGAGCCAGTCAGGTGCACCGTCTTTGCTCCTGAAGAATCATCTGGGTGAAAGAAAAATCCAGACAAGAGGAAAAGTAAAATTGCAGAGTCTGATTTTTCAAACGCCAGATGGCTCTTGTTTCTTATTAAGACTAGGGATAAAAAAGAGAACCAAACAGTTTCCTTATGCAATTAACAAGCTGAGGGCGAATCCATTTCATAAAAAGAGACGGCGTCATCTCCCCCTAAGAAGATCACCAGCCCAAATATGGCCTGATGATGATGATGTGAAGAGGAACGCGGTATGTCAAGGTGGGGAGGAGGCAGAGCAACGTTGACTTTACTATTTTTTGCTGCTTCAGAGCTGCAAGGAAGAGGGACATGCATCATCCCTCTCCGGGAGAACTCACATGCGAGATCTCTCTTATTCGTTTGTTTGTAGAATACATACTGGGTGAAATGCGTGTTAGTGGGTTTTTGGAAGATATTGTTTTTGCCAAGAACAAGGAGAGTAAATTTCATGACGCATTTGAATAATTCTTAATTAATAATTATGACTCTTTAAACATCTTTATTTCACTATTACATAACATGACGTATTTTAGCTTAATTTGTACAAAGTCAAAGATTTTTATTGTTAAAGTAAATGTAAGAAAAATTAAATATTATCGAATTATATATGTATTCTAAATGAATTTTTATTTGATCGTCACATTTTCATTTCTATAAAACATTTATACAGTTTTCTTCTTCACAACATTTATGCAACATTGCCATTCTATTAATATTATTATCACACTATTCATATTAAAAGGTGTATATAGCGTTTCCTAAAATGAAAACTATATGATAGATCAATGATTTTGATGTGCTTTTGCATAACTTTTTTTTTGCTTTTTTTTAAATTAATTAAACATGATATGAAATTAACAATGGTAATAGAAACTTTCAAATATTTGTTTCGAACATTAACTTTTGTGTAAAATGTTTTGCATTACACAGATTATTTACAGAAACATAAAATTACATTAAACATAAAACTTAATAATAATCTTCTAAGAATGCTCATTTCACCTTCTTGAAGATTTTCCATTTAAAACAGTTAACAAAAGCGATCAAAACGAACTAATTGATGAATTTTCCCTTATGGTATTCATAACAATAAAAGTACAAGCATTATTACAACACTTGTATTCATATTAAAGTTAACTAAAACAGCCTTTTCTGAAATAGCTGTATAGTCTGTGACATATAAATAATTTCACAGTGTTCGAGAAGAACTTTTGAAAAGCTAGTTATTGGGATATGAGTTTAATTATAAAAATTAATATATTATTTTTTTTATAATAAACTTTTATTTATAGCACTTTTTTGCACAAATTGTTCGTAATATCATTATAAAATTTTAAAATAAACTTGTGAAATTGCTCAGTTTGATTTTTAGATTTTTTCCATTAAAATTACCAAAAAGAACACTTAAAATTACAATTATAGATAAAAATCGGTATATCTCTTTGTTGTTGCAGTTACTTTGCAGTTGACTTCAAATAATGCTATTTGTTTTACTTCAGTGTTAAAATATTTAATGATACCATCTCTTATGAGTAAGTTAATAAAAACCAAAATTATACTATGCTCACAGAATATTTTCTCAAATTGTAAATGCAAAATAAAACCTAAATTAAAAGGACATTATATCTTTAAATGTAACTATAGTAAAAATATTTTTAAAAAATCTTATTGCTTAAAATTGTATTGGAATGTTTCCCGATGTAATGCTAAGCACCTTTGCAAAGTAATGCAACGTACCTATGCAGAATTTCATACTGACTTTATGTCATGATTTTTGAAACTGCAGTAGGCTTCTTGAATTGTAATAACAAAGAATAGAAAATAACTAAATAATGGTTAGACAAAAATTTCATAGATGCATCTATTTAAAAACATCATAATTGATAATAGTATTGAACTAAATAAATACAGTAGACGGACGATACGTTGGTTTTTACTAACTCGTTGGGACCGGCAAAATAGTTCGTAAAAAATTTGATTATAACGATCTGATTTTTTTTACCATACTTTTCCTTTATAAATAAATACCATTAGAAAAAAAGATTTAAAATGCACTTTAAGAAACACGTGCAAAATAAGATTCATACTTAAGAACAACACTTACTTTCATTTTATTGATTGTATTTCATCATAAAATTTTCTGAAGATGAAACAGTGTCTTGCTTTAAATTTTTAAAACCAAAAGTATGATTCTTTAAAATTTCTTATGATCAGCTTCATAACAAAGCAGTTGGATTTCTCTTTAATGATAGTTAGAATCAAAAGGAATGTTTATTCTTCTCATTTTCTCAGACAAGCAAGAAAAGCTTTTTTTAGTTAAAGATGTTTTGCTTCTTTACAATAATTTCGAGAGAAAGGTTACTGTTTCTTTTCGCTGCTGCTGTTTCCTTTTTCAAATTTTTTTCTGGGTTTTTAAAATTGCTGAGAGGTTGTTCTTTGGAATTTTAAACTTTTTTTTTGACTATTTTTGTCTTTAATATTTTTTTGTCTATTTTCAGATTTTTTTTTAAACACCTTTGTTTCTTCAGGTTTTCAGGAGTTATCCAATAAAAAAGGAATTCATTAAAAAAATTTTAAAAAAACTTTTAGATCACTAGAAAACAAAAATGGGAAAGAAAACTGCTTATCAGGATCGAAAGTTTGCAAAGAAAGAGATTTCTCAAAATTTTAGAAGGTAAATGGGAGTTAAAATAATTATCATGTCCATGGAGGGTAGGTACTAGCCACCTGTTCCTAAAATTAGAGGTTAGTGTTTTCAGTAAACAAAAATTTTTTGGTCAGTATTTTGACATTTTTAATAAAAGTTATTTACAAAAATTTACGTTTAATTGTATAAGAAAAAAAATCAACTAGATTCTTTCCATTATTTGATTTCGGCTTTGCTCTGTCACATATTGGAACTATTTCTGCATAACTAGCTTAAGTTACGCTGTGAAAAATGAATGTTTTGACATTTATTTTATGTTAATAATATTATAACTAATAAATGTCATATTTAAAAAAAATTATTAGCTCAATTAATTAAAATACTTATAAATGATTAATCTAGCAAATTTTTATGAAAATATTCTATAAAAATAATGATAAATAGGTAATTAACTAAGTCATCTATAATTATATAATAAAATTAATTTAAAATTTATAATAAAATTACTGATGTTAATTTTATTACTGATTAACTATAGGAACTACTATATTCTCGAATATTGAATACAGAAATATTCATTATTTCATCTAGTAACAAAAATTACGTATAGTAACAAAACAAAAAATACTTTTGTTTTTATAATTATATATGTATGTCAGCAAAAAATATAATAATAAAAAATACATGTATTAAAAAAATTATTACTTTTAGTAATAAAGAAAAAATTTTCGGCAAATCAAAATTTTTAAAAGCCGAATAACTAAAGCTAAACAGTAAGCAAAAAGAAAACAAATTTTATTTACATAATTATTTGAACTTAAGTTTCATTGCACAATTCGAAACTTTTCACTAGGAAGAGCACTATTTTTGTTAAGAAACGTTGTTTTCACTGTAGAGCACAAGTCTGTCTTTCTCCTCATTTTACTCTTTAATGCTTCTGCTCATAAATATCAAAAAAAATTTATTTAGGTGTATTCAATATATAATTCTTTTAATTTTAAAGTGCAGATAATATTTATTCATTTTGTGCACAAACAACACTTTATGAAATATAGTTCTTATCGTTAATTGATACTTAAATAAGAAAATGTAAAAAACATGGTTTAATATTCTCAAAGTATTTACAAATACATCTCGAATTACAGATCGGACGTCTTTACTTTTGCTAACATTCATTAATTTTACTTCGTGTAATTTCGCATTAAAGATTTTCCCTTTTGTAGAACATCAAAAACTTTTTATTAATGTAATTAATTTTTTTTAAAAAAAGAAACTTCTATCAATTTTAATTAAAATTTCATGAACCATATGGAGCAGGGGTAGCCAAGAAGTCGACCACGGTCGACTGGTAGACCGCAAAGACATTTTAGGTAGTCCACGTGACCATCCCGATAATGACTTCGGATATTAACAATTTAATTTATGACTTATAACATAAAATCAATGAATAATTTAAAATAAAAATTTACTACAGTCTACGCTTTAAAACCCAAAACAAACTGCAAAGATTAATGAATATAGGTTTACGATTTAAAACCTAAAACGGACATGATGAGCACGATTAAAACATTCAAAGAAACTATAGAAAGGTATGCATCTCGATTAAGAAAACATGAATTGAGAAACTTCAAAAACATGGAGGAGGAGGGCATCCATAATCCAAACCGAGACTTCGAAGATTTCGCTTAACACTTACTTGTTTTGTTTGAAGAATTTGAAAGAAGATTCGCTGACTTAATTAGGTTGAAAGAAAGAAATTTTATGATATTTCTATTTAATAAAAATGTCAAAATTGATGGACATTGTCACAATGAAAATGTCAACTTTGATGGACAACGTATCTGAAAAATAGGACATTTAATAGATATCACATCAGTCACGGTCGAGGAAGAAATTATTAAATTAAGATATGATATATTTCTTAAATCCAGAGCATATTTAGTAATACTGATTTTTAGAAATTAATTTCTGAGGAAACGTTTCCAAATATTTACAAAATGATTTTGTATTTCAAATCATACTTTGGATCAAGGTATGTTTGAGAATCTGCTTTTTCAACCATGAACATAAAACAAACATTGGTCGCATTTAACAGATGAACATTTAATTTCGTGTTTATGCACTGTAATAAGCTCGTACCAGCCACAATATGATAAACTTGTCGCAGATATACAGTGCTAAATTTTAACTAAACGAAGTGAATAAGATGGTCATTTTTTTATATATGAATACTCTGATTATTTTCGCCAGTAAATTTTTATTTTGTAAGTATTAAATTTTTTTTAAAAAAATTACATAATTTACCATTTTTTTTTTTTACCGAAAATAAATATGTACGTTAATTTAGCTCTGCCATTGGTAGACCGCCTTCGATTTTTTTAAATGTGGAGTAGACCCCGGATCCCAAAAGTTTGGCCACCCCTGATATAGAGTATATATAACCAATCTTATCGCCCTTACTCTCCCTATCTTAATGGAGACATTTTGTGATACAATGCTTGCCCATTTTGTGAATAATTTTTAATCTTTGGGAATATATTTATAAATATAATAAAAGGAGAACCAGGTTTAAAAATATTTTTAAAATTTCGAACAATTACAAAGCTCTAAATATAATTTAATTAAAAATTTTTTCGTAATTTACAATAAATGAAATTTATTCACTTAAAGATTAAGTTATTTATTATGTAAGTTATTTATTATAACTATTCAAAGTAATAATGGAATAATAAGATGTAACAGCATATTTTAAAACTATAAGATTTCTTTACCTAGTTAAAGTGATTTGAATCATAATTATCTAATTACTTTTCAAATCATTTATTTTAATTATTTTCTAAAATGTTCCATAAAAATTCTTTTTATTATTATTCAAAATTTATTTAGTACTGTATATTGTTAGAAAACCTATAGTTTGTGAGCTTCTTAAATGTTTGGACTAATTCAATTTTTTAAATCTAATAACTTCATGGTTTGAATTCAAGTTGGCAAAGGAATCGGTTAGTTTCAATTTGTATGCGTGTATAAATGTTAAATTCACTTTACAAATGCATTTTTTTGTTCTTATTTAAACATAAGTCCTTATTCATTCAGACTCATTTGAATGGATGTACATTAATGCTCTTTTTGACTGCAGAATTAATTTAATTTGGTATGTTATTAATAATTATTTTATTATTAAATTACCGTTAAATAACTATTTATTATAATAAATCTATAAATACTGTGATTTTACTGCACACATTTCAAATCTCTTAAATATTTGGTTTTAGGAAAATCCATTATTTTTCACAACAGGAATAATTATTTTTTTCTACTTGAGATTTTGTAACATGTTTATAGTATTTGCATTAATCACGTGCTTTATACCAACTCATTTTTTTTATTTGAATTTTAAAATATGCGATTCTAAATATATTTCCCCTCCCTTATCTATTTGTTTCTGCTTGCATCTGGAAAAACATGAACGCTTTCCAGAGATGATCTTTGACGTAAGCAACACTTTCAACGATCTGACTCATAATCTAACAAGAGTTCCACCGATTATTTTCGTCTTAAAGGATAACTGAGAATAACTTTAGAATTCAAGATTGCTTTATTTTTAAGAAAAGTTTGCAATATTAAATTATGAGATAAGAAGACAGAACTATAATAAATATTTTAAATTCATTATTTAACTTTAAAAATTATTTAATGTAATATTGGACTTAATTAAATGAAAATAAGTCAGCTTACAAGAAGTTTGCATAAATTCATTATACACAGGAAGTGAATTAAAATTCAAATCACACAAAACAAAAATATAAATAAGTACAAAATAGTTATTTCATTAAAGAGAGATTTTTATTTTTCTGCTGAAAAAAATCACATTGTTGCAACTTTCAATTCGTGTGTGTGTGATTTACAATACCCCAAAAAGTTAAGAAATTCCACAAGTTGATTTATGATTTTTCAAATTACCTGTATATAGTGTTTGATAAGTGTTATTGTTTATGAAGCTGATAACTAAGAAATTTTCCCTGATCCCTTTATGAACACATAAACACATTATAATAATCATAATATTATTTCACGATATTCATAATATCAGGTAATTACACAAAATTTTCAATAGCTCTAATGTTCATTTACTAAAAATTGTGAAAAAATATCACTTTATAATTATTTTAGAATTATTATGTTTATTAAAAAAATGCACTTTTATTAAGTGTAATAATAGAATTAAATTGACTTTTCTTGTTAAGAGAATCTTGAATAAAAATATTCTACCATTTTTTATCTGAGAAATCAATAAAGGTTCTAAATAAGACAGTTTTCTTAGAAAGTACTTTAAATATGATTCAATTTCTATTTCATCATTGTAAATTTTAAGCATTTCATCTCAAATAATTCTGTTTAAATTTAAGTGAACTATTTACACTGGAAGTATGTAAGATGTTGTTTTAATTAACATATATTTCGTTTCTTATCCGCAGCCAATGTTATTAAATATAATAGTGTGTCATGTAATACAATCTTTAATGCCATAATAAACTTTATAACTTCCTATAAATTCAAATACTTAAAAATAGTTTAAGTAAAGCAATGAAATTATCTAATAAAGTACTGCTAAATATATTTCCTGTGAGTTAAATGTGCGTCTCTTTAAAAAATGTAGTAGAAACGATAAAAAATGTGGCAGTATGTAATGAACTTTTAAGTTGCATATAAGAAATTATTGCTTACAAAAACTGTAAAATTTTACCAAGAAATCTTAGTTTCAGTAACAAAGCCCTCTCAGGTGTTACTACTGAACCTCTAGAAGCCTTGAGGTATATTTTACACTATATTGTGGAAAAGAGTAGACGGTTTGGTTGGTTAGAGCGTTGTTTTTACCATGCTGGCCACCGTAAATGCGATACCTTGAAGAAAGCATGCAAATAACATGAAATTTACAACATGCTTTGGCGGAAGTAAGATATGGAAATGATTAGAATTTTAGCGTGAACGCACATCACGCAAGCTCAAAGTGGTATTTAAGCATTGGAGATTTCGACGATTTCAAGTTCGGCAATTATTTTTTTTTCTCCAAAAAAAGAATTAAATAAATAAAAAATAAAGAAAGAAAAATTAAAGAAAAAAATCAGTTATGTCACGGCAAGAAAACTGTCATAAAATTTTGATCAAGTATCCGAGTTAGGCAGTGGAAGGATAGTGGCCTATCGAGATTGTGGATTATCTTTTAGGGAAATCGATAGTCGTGTTGGGCAAAAACAAACAACTGTAATGTGGAAATGTGATCGTTGGATGCAGGAGGGTACGACGGATTGACGTATTCGATCTCATTCATCTCACTGCACCACTTCCCTTGATGACAGGCAAATTGTGCTCATGTGACGGATAGCACAGCACATTCAGTCTGTAACGCATCACCTGATATCTGCGCTTACCATTCGATGCCATTTACAGCAGAGTGGTCTGTCAGCAAGACGTCCATTGCTTCGTCTGTCCTTGACGCAGAACTACAGACGTCTACTTGGTAACGTGTGGAAGTTGCTTGGTCTGCTATACCCGAAGAACACATCCAAAATCTCTTTGGATCAATGCCGAGGCGTGTGGTAGCGGTGATCTTCAACAATGGTAGCTACTCTGGATAATAATTTTGGCAGGAGCCACACTTTACGGAAGTCTAATGAATTTAATCATTTGATACTTGGTCAACATGTTATCTACAAAATAAATTTTCTTGTGATATCTCTTTCTTTCTGTGTGATGCAATTTTGGTGGCCAGCAGTGTATTATCGGAAGGTAATGAGTTTGAAATCTGTCTATAGATGGCTGAAAAGCGTTAAATAAGTCGCATTACCCTCCAAGTAAAATAGTAATCCTGGGGTTGGCAGGTCAAGCATTTGGGGAAACCTCTGGTTGATTCCTGCTTCAAAGTTAAAAAGACTAACATCCGGTTGCTTCCACATAATTGGTAGAGTTCAATTTTGGCTAGGTACAGGGAAATATGCAGGTTCATACACATGGGCCACATTGTGAATAGTTTAACCGTCTTAAAGCGAATAAATACCCATCATATCTTGCCTTTCAGGATGACTTTTCATATATAATTTGGCAGAAAATTCCTGAGCAGCATCCTCTCCTACAAACATGTGTACAGAAAACAGAAGCGCAGTATCAGTTTGCCATTATTCAACACTGGCTGTAATAGAACCTGATTCCTTCTATTTCGATAAGCGTGACCATCTCATTTGGCGAAGAAAATCCCAGAGTTGGTGTATGCAGATGATTATAATTTCAGGGCAGCTGATCATCATGGGTGACTGTAGTATTATTAATAAGTTATGAGTTGTGCGTAAAAAAAATAAAAAGGGCATTTTTGAAGGGGTTTTTTTTTTTTTTTTTTTTTTTTTTTTTTTTTTTTAAATCTACTTTGTTTTTCATTTTATGAATTTGCACAAATACAGTTTTAAACAAACAAGCATTTGAATTTGACATAGAATAAATTTTCGAAACTTTTTTTATTTGAGTATTCTTTAATATGCATAAAAATGAAGTAATTAAAAATTCATTTGCAAAACTTTTCTGTAGTGTTTTAGGTATTCACTGAATTATTTTCTTAAAAAGTTTTTTTTATATGTTACTATTCTGAAAATACAATTTAAAAATAAAATTAAAAGACCATTAAATTGGAAATGAAATTAAAAATATATGCAAATGAATAGTACAAATAAAGCTACGTGCATTTCCATTGATTGTTTTATTGTTAAAAAAATTATTTATGTAAATCATAGCTGCTAAATTACTTTTTGAAAATATTTTATTTCTTCTAAATATTATAAAAATAGATAATAATATAAGATAGAAATATATTCGAAGATTTTCAAACTCTTTTCAACAAACATTTCTTTTCAATGCATTTCAAAATTTTTAAGAACGTAAAATTCCCTACTGAGAAGGCTAGAATTTAAAACACATAAATAGTGATCGTATGGTTTTAAAACATCATATTTTCGTGATGAATGTTATCTTATATAAAGGTATCTCTCTTCGAAACAGAAATTCCAACCTTTGTTGAACATTAAGAATTAGAATTTTCTGCATGTCGAGATGGTACTTAGAAATATTTTAGGGGTTTCTTAACTTGTTATACATGAATACGGTTTCTCCATCTACGAAACTTTCTTTAAGAAAACATCAAGTGTTCAAAGCTGAAATGTTATACAATAGTTTTGGCTCTTAGGGTATCCACTTTAAGTTGTTAAAATACTAGATTTTATTAAAGCAATTTTGATAATAAATTTAGCATTCTTAAAATTCTTTTAGAGCGTATCAAAGCATTAAATGGGTCTTTTTATAATAAGTTATAAACAAGTTATTGAAGCTAAATAGCACATTGTTATCTATTAAAGTTCAAAGTCTCTACTAAAAACAAGATAACTTTGAGAAGTGGCTGAATATTAGGATCATAAAAATGGAAACATGATTCATTTGCTTCCTGCACTCAAGCGCTGAGTCTGGAAAAAAATCAAGAGCTCCTTTAAGTTAAAAATAGCAAAAATTCACTTTATATTTAAGAAATATTTGTTGTCTATGCATTTATGTGCGAGTTATCTAAAATGATATAAAAAGGATTAACAATATTTTGTTTTTCTTGTATAATTAACCACATAATATTTTGTCTTACAAGAATTACTGCCAGATTGTATTAATACTAACTAAGTATAATATAATATTTAGACTAGATATAGTATTTCCAATCTTATAACTACTTACTTAATATGAAAAACTCAGATTATTGAGATTTCGATAGGAATTTTTTTCATTCTTATTATTAGTACTGCAAGGTAAAATATTTTTATGCCATTAAATTGATTAATAAATAAACACTATGCCATTTTATTTTGGATTGTTTCTTTTTATAAACAAAAAAGTTGAAATTTTCACTTCATATGTTTTATGCATACGAGCATGTTTTTTTTTTTTTTTTTTTTTTTTTTTTTTTTTTTTTAAAGTTCTTTTTCTGTTTAAATGTGAAACACTGAACTCATTTTTTAAATGTAATAAACTCTTTAATTTAATGAAACTTTAAGTGAGAATCGAAGTTATGGCATTTTTTCCACATGTGTCATGGGAAAGCAAACAAAATCAGTATATTCCGCGGATAGATTTTACAATAATCATCAGCACGAAATTCTGATATAATTCATATTAAAATAAAACAAATAGAATAAACTATAATTAAACTCTATTAAGGTGAATAATGTCTCAAATTTATTTTCGAATCGCATCTTGAAACATATTCATTCTTATAATATCCAGAGACCTTATACGTGAATGGCCAATAAAATTGTCAGTATAATTAAAGTCAAGTTGTCCGAATTCAGAGATTTTTTTCCCTAAATGTCATTTTTCAAAATTAAGTATTTTTAAAAGAAATTTTCAAGAAAATGTTATTCACTTTAAAGCATAAAAATAAATAAAAACATTAGTAATCAGGATCTAGTGTAAGCACATCATCCATACAAACTTTCCACTTTGGAGAAAAAAAAGTTCTCAAATTTTCATTTATAAAATAAATTTTTATTCTGAGAATAAAAATTACATTGAAATTAATATTTTTTACCAAAATTATATGGATAGATCAAAAAACATCACACTACCCTATAGGAACTAATTATTAATCTTCTAGTATTATATCATATAAATAGAAAACGAAAGCTAATGTCACATAGTTGAAAACAATGGATAAGCAGATCAAATTTCATAAATAAGCCTGATTTATTATTAAAGCTTTAGAATATAACTACTGAAATGTTAATTATGAGGAAAAATTTATATTCAAGTTCTGAGCAGAATTTAGGGAGAATGCATTTAATAAATTTAAAATGTTAAACATGATGATAGAGCCTCGCTTTGCAAAATCTTTACAAAATTACAAAAACTATTGAAAAAATTGTTGAATTTTAGAAATTCTTAAAAATAGAATTTTGCTAAGCTAAATATCATGTATTAAAAACTATATTCGGCGTAACTTACATTATTAGTTTCACCCTTAAAAGACTACGGCAATGTTATATATAAATACTAATCTCTCCTCATTTCTTCATATACGCCAACAGTATCATTTTATTAATACTATTTGATGGACTGAGCTTGTAAAATTCTTAATTATCAAAACTATCTTTATGGATGTCAATCAAGTATTTAAAGTTAATATTTATAAATGCATCTTAGAAACAGATTTACAAATCATATTAATTTTTTCAAGAATAGAATGATTTAAAAATCTCACACCATGAAAAATTATGATGACACACAATAAAAAGTCATGGTGACATATTTTATTGCAACTCAAATGAAAAATATCATCACTGAGATAAAGAAGAAAAAATTCAAGATTTGTAAACCTGATTTAAATCTTACACACTAACTTCATCTTAGTTAAATTTTTTGAAAAAAATTAAAATTTTGTAAATAAAATAATTTAAAAATATTTTGTGACTTTTATCTTATTGTTTTTCAGAAAATAATCATGAATACGCTATTCATTCTAAATACATCTAATTCAGATTTCTTTTTCCAAATAATTTAACCCTTTTTAATCTCGAAAGCAAAGATGATATTGCTTATGCTTCAATATCAGCATCCAAAATTTATTATGTATTAATACTATGTAGATGTTGGCATATTAATTGAAATATTATTGTGGTAAATATAATTTTGCAAGAAATGAATTATTTTTGTTTAGAATCATGAGTACTATCTTTCATGTAATAACTTGTTGAAAATTATGAAAAAAAAAATTACTCTTTTAGAAAAATTTTAGTGCTGCCAAAAATTTGTTTGTATGTCAAAAACAAAATTTCAGCACTGGATAAAGAATTCGGATTCATCTTGAAATTTAGATAAGATATTCAGTTCGTGTGTTTTTTGGCCGTCGTCCTTTCTCAAGAAGCTTTATTTTTTGATCAGCTTAACAATTAGGAAGAAATTTTTTTTAAAGAATCGATCAAAATAATTTGGAATGGTTGAAAGTTATAATAATGATTTTTATTTTAATCAATAAATAAGTTTAAATAGTTTTTTTACCATATAATATTGAATTACTTTAAACATTGATGTAACTAAAGAAAACTTACATATGCTGGGGAAAAAAAAATTAAATGTGTCTATAAATTTCCCCTTTTTTCAAATTGTCACCCATTAGTGATTGATCGCTGGGAGTACAAAAATGGGAAAGTAGAAAAAAGACATCAAATGCCTTCTTTCTACTTTCCCAAAATGTAATTTTTTTTATAAAATAACAATAGTTACTATTAATTACGATTTTAATATGGTTTTTGCTCAGTGAGTATTAAACTTCTTTGTACAATTGGCCACCATAAGAAATATATTGTAACCCAATGAAAATGAATCCTGATTATTGTATCTGATATCTTGATAATTTGAGGAAATTTTAAAGAGTTTCAATATCGTTTTCTTACCACAAATAAGATTTCACCTGTTCATGGAAGTTCATCTTAGTTCATGGAACAAAATGGCATTTTGGAGAAAGTTAAGTATTCAGTAAACATTATTATTTTACAAAATTGCCTTTTCTCTAAAATTTAGGTACACCTTTACAATTGGAAATTAAGGCTCACTGGTTGAAATATATTTTCAAATGGTATAATTTAACTAAAATTAGGCCTTTGATTAAAAAGTTTAAGTAATAGAATTATGTAATAAAAGATTTGAAACATATCCACGAATACATTTTGCCGGACCACCATTCTTATGAAGCAATTTCTAAAAATTACAATTTTTTGAAAGAAATTATGACAAACTATTTATTAAGAATATGAAATATAACTTTTCTTTTCAAAATAAATTAGATTATATTTTTTATTATTGAATGTATTTCAGAACACAGTGATTTATCTTTAATGTGACTTAAATCAATTTCTAATTCATCAGTATGATTTATGAAATTAATCAAGAAATTATCTGTTTCATTCTGGTTAGTATGAAACGATACGCCATTAGTTGAAACTATTAAAGTACCTTGATTAATAATGTCAGTTCCTACAATTAAATTCAAACTTACGGAGTCATCATTTATAACAAAAATATTTGTGTTAACTTTTGAATAATCAATTTCAACTTTTGCATTAAAATAACC